>CAJQZM010021000.1:0-16273 GCA_907164665.1 Colias nastes | reverse complement strand
TTACATCTTTACAGCTCTGAATCTTATTGCCTTAAATACTTTTTCTTCAAGTCTCAGATAATTTAAATTTAAACATTAAAAACTTCTGTGATTCTTTACAAACTCTATGACTATTATAACATTTAGGGCCGATTTTTCAATGCTTGGTTAAAACTTATTCGTCTAATCTTAATATATATAAATCTCGTGTCACAATGTTTGTCCTCAATGGACTCCTAAACCACTTAACCGATTATAATAAAATTCGCACACCATGTGCAGTTCGATCCAACTTGAGAGATAGGATAGTTTAAACATGTAGGTACCACGGGCGAAGCCGGGGCGGACCGCTAGTAATGTATAAAACTACCATTTTAAAAACGTATTCTAATTGCCCGTATTTGACAGTTTACGTGACATTTTAATATTATCGTGTAATACTTTATTGGACGGATAAGTTTTATCCAAGCATTGAAAAATCGGCCTTTAATGGCACACAGTCTCTCCTACAGTACCGCCACTCGCCCTGTTCGATAGCATATATTACTTAATAATTCATACCAATTTATAAAAAAAAAAACAAATGAAACATACAAATTTTTATAAAAATAGTCTATAGTATCAAGTATGTATATTACACTAATAACATCACGGTCCACTTATACAAATACCCTCAAAAAATGAATTAAAGTAAAATCTGTGTATTCAACAGCAGTCACAAAATAAGCTATCCCCTGTTGAAAAATATGTATGTAAAAAATGAAACAAAAGCAATTAACTAAACTTCTTCTTAGTTTTAGATTTAAAATATAAATTTTGTATCTTACCCAAAGATGGCATGAAGTCTCTCTCTTTAGTTCGACAAGCTGCCAGGTTATCAGGGCATAGATTCCATAATTTTGTTAGCTCAGTACTGCAAAAAAGAGAAATATTACTTATAATATTATAAACAATTTATATTTTATACATTGTTTTAACTACATACTTTCCCATGAAATGTTTCTTTTGACTTTCATATTCCTTAATAATATCTCCAACTGGTCTCCTGCGTTTTTTAACTCGTCTTACTTCTTCTGTGGATTCCGATTGGACAGGTGGTTTTGGTTTTTGGAATTCTATAAAAATTACAATTCTTTATAATAAGTTGTGTGTGAAGTTATACAAGAAAAATCAATTAAAAGGTTATCCCATATTTATTCTACAATAAAAATGAATTGGATATGATTGGTTGCTAATGAAGTCTGCGTACCAAAAATGCTTTGAATTTAATAAAAAATTGTGAAATCGTAATTTCAAAAATAACAAAGTAATTTATGTGATGTATTATATTATGTAGTACATATATTATATAAAACCAGAAACAGCTTTGTAAGACATGTATGTTATATGTACATTTGTAAGCATGTCTAAAAATAATCCAAATCAAACTTGTAATTATAAAAATAAATAAATACCTGGACACCCATCATTTTTCCAGCTGTTCCAATGTTCCTCTCTTTTCAGTATACTTTTAACGCACTCCACAAAACATTTACCATCAGGCGGAGTTTCACTGAGCAATTTGTAAATTAGATTTGTCGTTTCTTGCACCCACTCTGATTGATCAGTTTTCAGTTCTTGAGATTCTCTATAGATAATACATGCAAAAAATTATAAAAAAGTTGACAAACTTTTATATTACTTTAAATTTTGAGTGCTGTTGACATTTTTTCATTAAAAATTATTTATTTATTTATTCTTGATTGAAGAAATAATAAATAAATAATTCGTAACTAATTAAAACTAACAAAACCATTGCTTAAACAAATATTAAAGTAGCCTACTTGATTATTAAAGCAAAATTAATAAAATAATTTCAGTAAAAGCACAACAAAGTCTAAAGTATAAAAAAAACTAATTAGTTTGCTTTTATGATTTTGTATCATTAAAAAAAATAAGCAATACTTACAATTTAAACTTAACACTAGACGTCAAATACTGGAATAAAATCAGGAACTGTATCAGAACACATCTTCTAAAATTGGAATCCGATAATTGTAATTCCAATAGCTTTTGATTCGTCAGGAACTTGGCGAAATAATGTTGTTCCTTGCTCTCTTTCATTTCAACATCTGTATTGATTGTTTTTAATCTGTTCAACTTTGATTTTTGCAGCTCTATTGCTTCTAATTTATATGATGAGAATGCTGATAAAACACTGCCGGAATGCTGAAATAATTCATTGAAATAAAAAATAAAAATAAGCAAGTATGAAATAAAGGGGTAGGTAAGTCATTATTATGTTGTGTATAACAAGCCAAATAATTTTTCATAAATTGTAGTTATAGAATAATAAATAAAATTTAAATGTTACTCACTGCAACAAAGGTTTTCCATTGTATTTTGTTATAACAAGTGTTTGGGTTTCTGAAGAACTCTTGCAAGCTCCAGAATCTACAGTACAAATTATAGTCTATAGTCAGTTTGTTCTTATCATCTTCAATCACCATCTCTTCATCCAAAACATCCTTTAAAGTGCTTGAATTATCACCACCAAACTCTGTTATATTCTCCAGATTAAACTCTGATACAATATTCAGCCCAGAACGTTCCGAGAATGGGAAGAATTTAGCCAAAAACAATAATATTCTCCCACAAAACACAGTATTTTGTGACCGAGACAATCTTCTTAGCAAATCATTGCACATTCTCAATAAATTGTTTTTACACGCGCCAAAGAACAGCTCTTCTCGCCAGATATTTACTCCGTTTTCGACGTAGGTAAACATTTGTTCGCATTTATTCAATGTAAGAGCATCAAATATATCCCCTAAAAGGACTACAGGCATAGTTGGCGTAATCATCTGTCGCCGACATGATTCTATACAGAAATTGACGTAATTTTCAAGCGTTGTTGAATCCTCGACTAACAATTCTAACAGTTTGTCCCGAAATGCTTGATCCATTGCTGCTTTTCTATCAGTTTCATTTGCTTTCTTTGAAAAAGAATCAAGGAGGTCAATATTGTTTGTGGAGAACGCTTTAGACAACACATCCTGAAAACAATTACAAGATAAGTAAAAAATACAAAATAACACGGTAAAATAAAAATAAAAATAATTGAGCGAGGTTATGTTGTACCTTGTATTTGACCCGTAACTCGTCAAAACCGATTTTGGTAGACATTTTGTTTCTGTTATTTTTAATGTTTTTACATTAGTAATAACTGTTGAGTTATGAAATATATTATAATGTTTATTTAAAAAAAAAAACTGAAATAGGAGGGAGAGTGGTGGGAGAAGCCGTATCGTGCGTATCACACAGCGGACACGGGACAGCCGTATCACAATTTTTTTTAAATCAAAATGTCATTTGAAAATTGACATTGACAGCTAATATCAACATTCAATTCAACAGATGATATAAGCATATGTAATTATTAATGTGATTTGCAAACTAGTTGTATAAAAATATTTACGGGGAATGAATGAAAGGTTATTTGGTTGTATAAAAATATTTACGGGGAATGAATGAAAGGTTATTTGCGTCGCTCGCCGCTACGGTGCCACCCGGGTCATAATTTTTATCTGATAGTAGACCACCTTCCGTTGACTTCAAGGTACATTTAAAGCATAAAAGCTCCACTATATACATAATAATATTATAGAAAGATAAGTTATTAAAGGCTGTTTTCCAATTACAGAGCATAATGCGACTCAGTGGCGCACAATGCCGAATTATGCTGATGCTTAATTGGAACGTGAAACGCACCAGCAGGTTGCGCTAAGTGTTGAAAAAAAAAATATTCATAGAGTTAGCAATAACCTCATTAATGTGTAAATAAAGTGGTATACATAATTGGTTGAAAACTATTTACAGTTATTTTAAGTAATTTGGATTTTGATTATTTCATTAACATTTTTTTCAATGTTTGTACCTTCATCCATACTTATATTTATTTTTTTAACACAATTTGAATTAACTTTGATTATTTCGAAAAAACTACAATGAAACGAAAGCTTTAAATTTTTTTCCAACAATTAATAATTACTAACGATAAATCGATTGCACGCATCAATTCACGCGCATTACTTTTATGAGTGCTCGATTGTGCGAAGCGTTGCTGTAGTTGGAACATTCAACGTTAAGCATTATGCCGCATAATGCGCTCTAGTGCTGTAATTGGAAAACACGGTATGATTCAGGTATTATTCGCTCACAAAGGGTTATTTTTGTGTCATGAATTCATGAATAAAAGAAGAATATATAGTTATTATAATTTTTCTTAAACTGGAGCATGATGCTAAAAAAGCTTTTTAATTTTAAAAGCTTTTATATTATCAATATAATTGCAACATAATAAGTACTAGCAACATTAATATCAAAAACAAAAAAAAGGACTACGGTTAGTTTGATTTCTTTTAACTGTTATTGGTCAAAATCTTCAAATTTCATTGGCTAAAAAGCGATACTTGACAAAATCTACAAATCAATTTTCAACTCTGAATTGAAACAACCAATCCAATGCCGTAGTAATGAGCAGCTGTTATTGAATTGTCACTTTGAAGTTTGACACTTGACAGTGCTACGTATGAAATTGATGTTTTGTGTTGTCCGATTAAGTGGCGTCCTGTGTATTTATTTTAATATTTTTTGTTTAATAACGAATTGCTTTTGTAATTTTAATTAGAATAAGTTTACTCTTATGAATAGGTGTACGTAATTGTAGATTAATAATTAGCTTTTGTTACGGAATACTTAGAATTATCATAATTCAATAATGGATCGAAATATGAGGTATGTATGGTCGAACATGCTTTGTTGTCCTATTGTTTTGTATTTTCTTATAACAAACATAATGTGAAAGGATAGTTTATAACGATTACCTGTTTTGTATAAGTAAGTTCTATGCAATTAAATTATCGATCCTGTTATGTCAACGACCTAATCACGAAAATATTTTACCGTGTATAGAAATTTCATACAAAACAATAACTTCCGCATTATCACCGTATCACTATTATTTTAGCGCTAGTTGAAATATATTTCAGTTTGTCGTGATTTTCGTTATCTTTTCTATGTACTTTTTTACGTTATTATCACGCTGCTTATCAGAATATACAAATTGTATATAATGTAGTGTTTCATTTATAAACACAAACTTTTATTTTATTTTTAGAAGTTTCATTTCGTAAAATATCTTATTAGAATATCAACTATCTCTGTATTATTATAGTATCCTCATAAAAATAATTTCAGGTCAAACTATGTGAACAGTGGACCAAGATCCCTTCCACACATCGGTAACAAACGTCACAATGGTAATGGTCACAACGGAGCCCGACTCAGCCCACCAGCACAGACAACAGTCAACATTCACGCAAATAATAACAACATCAACAATAATTGTTCTCAACATGATGATCTCATTAATTATATTTATGACTCTTGGAATAAGGTAATATTTAACACATAAAAAATTAAAGGAATTGCATTTTTGATACATTTTTATCACATAGTTTAATCCTTTGATGTGATAACCTACTTGATAAAGAACAAATTTTTAGATATACTTTTGTGCCAAAAATCATCTACTTTCTCTTCATAATTTTTATGTACAAGTGTGTTGAATGACACCTCTTAAGCTTAAATAATACACAGGCTCATTTCCCACATTTTAAAGCTCTGTACTATGTCTTGGCATTTTAGGGCTACAAATTTATAGAATCATGCTTCAAATGAATATCTATAGCAAAATATAAGACACTGAAGGGTTCAAAATTCAATAAAAAAATGACATGACATGATAATATATAAAAAAAGTGGTAATAAAAATACAGGTAGATCATGCTATATTTCCATTTCCTGTACTTGCTATTAATAATAACTTTCTAATTATGTTTCAAACTTTTACAGGTAACACGCGAACTAGAAAGAGGTAGCGATGACGCGAAATACTATATAGAGATGCCGCCGCGACAACTGGCTAACTTCAGGCCGTTCAATCTAGAGGAGTGGTGGGGAAAACGTTTCATTCAGTCAATAAACCGTAACAAGCATCGCTCTTAGTTCTTTTATGAAATCGTATTAATAACTCATTGTAACAATATTTTTTTTTAACAATTGATGATGTAAAATGTATTTGGTTTTTTTGTTTGTGGTTTTAAAGGAGTGATAAAAGATTGACAGAGGATTGAAAATGTGTGGAAAAACAAATCGGGCAACATTAATTTAAAATGAATTTAGTAAATTTTAGTAAATGATGTATGTTTATCAAACAAGTGTGAAAAATTATATTTATTTATGCATTTACATATTATATTGATATTGAGTTAACTGTTTTTTACAGCATTTATATAATTTGGTGTTTTATTGAATTTTGATTCAGAAAATGTACAAAGAGAGCAAATACATATAAAAAGAAACCTAAATAAAAAGTTTTTGAAGTTTAGTTAACAGCATATTGATTGTGAAGTTTTTGCTCTATCAAAAGATGCTTTATTTTATTGTTGTTTTCAAACATTTTTTGTCAATCAAAAAAAAATTTGACAATTTTTTTTCGTTATAAATATCAAATCGATATCAATTTCTTCATATAAAAAAATAATAATAAATGTATTCGTAGAAACGAGCAATAATAATTATGATAAGCAATAATTTTAATTCGTAATTTGTACCCAATAGATTTAAGGGAAAATTTATTATGTATATTGCATCATTTATAATTATAATGCCCTAAATCTAAAATATATTGATACAATGAGATGTTAATTTTAATTCAGTCTCGTATTTGAAATTTCTCGTATTAGATATAAATTTATTATTGCAGTTTTGTACTTACATCAAATTTTCTTATCCACAATGAACTTTTCCGATTATAATCAATGAAATAATACTAAAAATATAAAATAGTCTATGTAATTGTCATTTATATATTATGCAAAAAAAAAAAAAAAACAGTGAAAAGTATTTTTTCAAATCTGTTTATTTTAGGAGATTATTAAATAAGTTTTATAATTAATTTAGTGTGAATTTTTATTTTACTAGTGATAAGATGTGTTGTTTTCGTTTAGAATCAGCTAGATATTTCGTATTTTAAATCATGACTGTATAAAAATATGTTAATGGAATACTGTTTAAAAAATACTTGTAACATCACACAGATATACTATATATACTATGTCTGAACATAGCTGTAGATTTAAATTTGCTCTATTTTTTTCATATTATGAATGTTTTACGTATTGATTTCATTTCTGTCTAACAACTAATTCTTCTACTTAAAGCTTTGTTTTCATCATTTATGAGGGTATAAAGATTTCTTTAAAATAGAGCACATTTACATCTATGCCTACTTTGTAACAGATGAATAATAATAATGATTAATGATATACGTTTTACAGATAATATTTGACATTCCATAAAAAGTATCCTATAATAGTTAGGTACTTAACATTTGAATTGTAAATACGTTGTAGCGTAAAGCGCTGATAGATCACGATTTTAATAAAACATTTTTTCTATTTCTGTCTCTTATTGATCTTCCTGGCCTTTTGTTGATAAAAGACTACTGTTTCCTCAATGAACATAAATTGCAATGCTGTCTTAAAATCTGTTAATGAATTCACGATGACACATTATCCAGCTTCTGCCCATAAAACAAAAAAAAAAGTTTCCATTCATGAGTTGGTAGAAACAATTAGGTTCATAAGTTGTCGATCCGCCCATCTCTTACTTTCTTAAATCAGATTTCAGAATAGGATCCACAATGATTTATGTAACATACGTTAATAAGGAGGCATGCTCATACATTTCTTGCCATTAAAACATTAGCTTCGTGGGATTAATATTAATGTAAACACAAAGAGCGTACAAAATCTAGTTCTACTAAATTACATATCCCTCTAGATGTAAACTGAGCCTATTTGCTTAAAGTTTAAACATCTACGGTCGTATATCAAACAATAAGTAGGTAGGCGCCATTTGAGAGCGTATTTACGTGGTTGCCTTAGGGTCAGTGTTGCTACAAGCGGAGCGACATGAGAACAAGCGATCTTTTACATAATATTTTACTGTTTAAACGTTTCAAAACATATTCGAAATTAATCTTAATTGGGAAAAAATACGGAAATTGCACAATGCACATATGCATTACTCTTAGAAATTTTGGAAAAATAATAGTAACAAGATGAATGGTAATTCCAAGTAGGTATCCTAATTAATTCACATTATTGTAGCTTACTAATACAAGATGTTAACCAGGTTGAGATAGCATCTTAAAAAGCCAGGTGAACAGCGTGGATGGGTAATAAATATTATTAATTTAAATAGTGTCCACTTTATAAAGATTTTATAGGACAATCTTGTAGTTAAAATTCAGTTAAAAAATCTTTATTATTATATTATTTAATCTTTATATCTAACAAATGCAAATCAAGACTGCAGATGTTGTAGAGACATCACTACGTCACTATAACCGCTATCTCCGAAACCGCGACCTAAGGCTTACTAACTAATGAGTTCATGAAGTTCATTCCAGCCAACTTAAACAAGGAGCTTACGTGACAACGTGGTTTTTTGTGGTTGCGACTTGCGATCCATTCGCGATGTGTGACTACAAAATAATTTACAGAATGTCGCAGGATTTTCTTTTGGGGACCCATAGAAAAGTCGAAAATAACATCATAAGCTAAATACTAAATAGATTGAAAACGATGTAGGTAGGTACAGGTATTATTTTTTATTATTTACCTATCCTCACAATGATAAGAAAAATACAAGAAATAGGTACCTAAGTAAGCATATATTTTTAATTGATTAGTATTGCTTTCAGTCTGTTTTTACTTCCTATCTTCTTATCGCGCAGAAAAAAAATGGTTTTTCTGTGTAGATATTTTTCTCTTCCAAGATCATAGAAATCAATGGTTTATTTCTTTACCTGGGACAGGTATGGTATTATTTTACGATATCATATTACTCACAATTCATAAAGACTTCTTAACCTCGTCTATGACCATTTAACTGCATTCATTGGCTTCGTAATCATTTCAACTCTAAATGAAATATTACGACTAGAAGAAAATCGGACTAGAGTTACTTCTTTAATGAATAATTAATATATTATAGTTAGGTGACTATTTGCTATATTAAATTAATTAGTCTTTTGTTATAAATATCGTCACCACCCAGACCCGTACTAATATGTATATCATAATATCTCTTCAATTTATTATTAAATTGTTGCTTCATAAGCCGTGTAAGCCTCATTGTTAACAGCTCTTGTACTTGTGCGTTTCAAAGGCTTGTTTTTCATACTGAAAATTGGGACAATGGGTTTCCAGAAGCTTCTCTATACGTTTAAAATAGTGTTGTTTTGTAACGTGTGGTACAATTATCGAACTTTAAATATTAAAATGTTTAGCTTCAATTAGTATCTACCTAATTATTTTATCATTGAATGTCGTTTAAATAGTTGTATTGCATCGATTAAAACGTTGTTAGTAAGTAAGTAAAAGAGTAAATTATTTTTAAATTTTAAATGAATGTGTATAGAACATGAATCAAAATGTACCTATCCAAGTTAATAATTTTCCGTGAATGGGAGGGTCGACATTCCCTATAAGTTATTTCTGATAGGTAAGTTATCTTGCTGGTGGTTAGGATGTGTTTTCGAAAATTTCCAAGGTTCCAGCAACAATAAAAAGTATAGGTATTAAAATAAGTTACAGAAAAAAAAATAAGACCTCAGCCTAGACTGTATAAAGTACCTGAAGACACTTTGCCCTCGCTTCGCTTGCGTTCCAATACCATATAGATTGTCTACTGCTTTAAATCGCTTATAAATTCTCACTTAATAGTTAATACCTATGCTCGCTATTTCATTAACATATTAAAGACTGGAGCATATCTGTTGCCATAATATTTATTAAAGTACCTAGACGAAGCAGCAGGCAACAGGTTCATTAAGTATTTTAATCGAGTTCACTTGGCAACATTTTTGCAGTGACCCGAGCAGATATAAGCAGCTCAAATTTGCTTAAAATGACGGCCAGCGCTTAAAATTCCAATAACGTTGAACGTACACAAGAGAAAAGTTAATCGTAAATGCAAATTAAAAAACAAAAAGGAAAGCCCATTCATTGACTCAATCCCGGACAAACGAGCCTAATGCTCTAACAATGATTATACGTTTTTAACCCTTCCTTTTTAAATATTATGGAAAATATTTATGTGAAGGTAAAAAGGATCAGGGATTTGTTCTATTTGGAATATGTATCATCAGCGGGCTTAATTTGTTTGTTTGGTTTTGTAGAAAAATAAGTGCTTGTTATATTTTGGAGGTTGCTTTTAAGGAGGTTTTTATGTTTTTATACGAATATCTTAGTATTTTCAGCTGTGAATTACCTGAATAGGTTTTATGGGGATATTCGCTAAAAAGAACATTATTTATTTTGCTTATATAGGTACTTTTATTATAAACAAATGTACACGGCATTTAAAAATAATTAAACAAATCCTTACTTAACTGAAGACAAATTAAATAAATTTCCATTTTCCTCATTTTGGAGGTTTTCATATTAAACGATTACGGCTGTTACCGGTACAAAAGCCTTTGACGATGAAAATCAAGATGAAAATAAATTAATTTCGCTACGAATTTCTTGCGTACAGATAATACAGTTCAGTGATCAGTCATGTTATTGGCGAACATTCAATTGGCTTCGAATTTAGTTTTATATACGGTAAAGTTGAAAACATTTATGGGGCTAGTTCATTTACCTTCACGTTATTGAACGAATCCAGAATTAAACGTTGGACTGAAAATATCTGGGTCCTGCAAAATACTTTAATCCATTCTAATATGATAAATGCGAAAGTAACTCTGTCTGTCTGTCTGTTACTCAATCACGCCTAAACTAATGAACCAATTTTCAAGAAATTTGGTATGGAGATATTTTGATACCCGAGAAAGGACATAGGCTACTTTTTATCCCGGGAAAATGACGCAATCCCGGAAATCCCACGGGAACGGGAACTATGCGGGTTTTTCTTTGACTGCGCGGGCGAAGCCGCGGGCAGAAACCTAGTTAAGTAAGTATATATCTATCCATTCATATTTTTATATTTTTTTCAATGTGTACATAGGGTAAATAAATATATATTTATAATTTAACTTACGTTGTATGTAATGTAATTAACAATGGTGTAACTAGGTATCTGAACTTCATAGCCGAAATTATCAAAAAACATTTCTTATTTTATTCTCCAGCTTTGCAAGTTGTTCTTCTTCAACTGGTGAGAATGGTTTGTGTGTATTTTATTTACGCCGTATTTAATTCTTAGCATAAAATGGCCTCTGGAAACTAGATAGATAACTTTGCAAACTAATATATAATAAAGTTAAATACTAACTACGAGTATGTTTACGAACATTTTTCTCTGAGATTTGTAGAGGATCTAAATGGGTATCTATTTCATTGGACTGAGCTCAAACAAATAAACAGCCGCTCTTAATCCTTCTCGGAATCGAAAGGATTTTGTTTTTTTAAATATACTTACTTTGTTTTCGATAGCTCGAAATTGGCTCTTTCCCAAACATTGGATCTCAGCGAAAAATATTGTTTTGTATTTAATTCTCTGTTTATTGCTCTTATTAAATTATCTCGGCGCTACGCAGGCAGTAGTTACGGTAGTATAAATTCTCATTGCGATATATCTTGTATTAGGTATATTCAAACTGAATTCAATATTATATAATTACTGATAGGTAATCGTACCTATAGTTCATCAAGACTTCAGATCATCGTAAATTACATCAGAATAAACTACATACTCTTCAAAACAATTCGCTGTAAGAAATCATTAATACATTACACCATTCGTAATGATTCTCGATCGGTTGAATCATCCAAATATAGGTATAGTATAGAAACCTACTAGGTAAGGAAAGCAGTTTTTGGGAATATGTAGAAGTAGGTACACGGTGCTCGTACGATAAAAGTATTGTTTGCAAAACTTTGGCCTCGATTTACAATACAAATTTCGATCTAGTTACGCTTGAGGTAGCGTAGCATGGCGGGTTTTTAAATAACGTGTCATTGCTGTTTTTATGAAAAGTAGGCCAGTGCTTCCCGTGACGTCATGTCATCGTGAGGGTTCTGTTCCCGGGCTATACCTATATATCTTTTTATATAGTACATAGAGGTAGCTCGGTTAAAACGGGAGCAAACTACATAAAACCAAATTTCAATAATTCTTATCCAAAAATTTAACATGGTGAGCATACATAATGTACTTACAATTTTTGTAGAGATAATTGTAAATGTTAGTTTTAATTCTAAGTAGTTAGATATTTTTCTTATATTTTAAATAAAGAAAAATTTTTGAAAAAGATATCCCATATCAAAAAACTAATTGGATGGCGCAAGCTTAGAATTTAACTCAGTAGGATTTCACTTTGATAAATTGAAATCATTGTACGAACATCTGTGGCTTCTAACGAGAGATTAGTTAGAATTCTCATTTCAATTGGGTTTGTTTTCGAATAAAAACCATTTATGGATTTTTGTATTTTTATTATTATTTATTCATGGAAAATTTATCATTTAACGTTGGTGAATATGCTTATAAGTATAATGCAAGTGCAATAAGGATAAAATCCTTATTGACTGATTTTATCTGACAAAATCAGTCAATAAGGATTTTGACCGACACCCTCAGTCAATAACCTTATTGACTAATTTAAAGAGCAGACATTCAGTCAATATAGGTTTTGACCTACGTGCCCAGTCAAAACTCATAAAAAGTTAAGGACGTTAGTGAAATTATACTAGAAAATCATTTAAAAAGGTTCATAAAACTTTTTTAAGTTAAGAGTTTTGTGTTTTATTAATTAATTCGGGGTATTGTTTGAGGTCTGTAAACTGCAACCGCGCGAGAATACTTACTAAATATTTATCAGATAAAATCAGTCAATAAGGGTTTTGACCGACACCTTTAGTCAATAACCTTATTGACTAATTTTACCGGTCAATAAGGTTTTTGACTGGTTAAGGGTTTTGACTGTAACATATATATTAATACGAACGATTTACAAACTTCGTTGGTCGAAATACGTATCTCACTAACAAACGCTTCAAACGTAACCTTGTTTCAACGAATTAAAGAGAGCAATATAAGCGTGTCTAACAGAATCGATTATGGAGTTCCATTTAAATCCGGTAAAGGAATTAAATAGGACGGAAACGGGCCTGCCGCGGCCACCGAGCGAATTGTTAACGGAAAACCTTTCTCAGCTGTAAAAGGAAATCGGCGAACGGTTTTACAGGGACGTAATGACGTTTTAGAGGCCCAAGATTTTTGAAATTACACTAAGATAACTCTAAACAATAAACTGAGATTGGAGTTTTATTTGTCTCTACATATAGAGCTAATTTTTATTGATTAGATATTTAAAAAGTTCTCTTGTTGAGTATTATTCATACATCTACGATACTTTTTCGAGAGGTTGAAGCGTATTAGTACTGTACTTTCGCTTCTGAGCGTAAAGCGTAGAGTGATATAATAATTAAAGATTTGTAATAAAAATTTACTTTAATTGGTACGTGCAATATGTAAAAATGTAATAGCTTTCTAACCTGAAGTTAATTTTTCTTAGATTATTAAATTAGAATATTAAATGTCATTGACAGGGCCCAAAAATAATAAAGTTTCTAAGGCTCCATCCCTGTACATCACATTGTCGTGGTTTTGGTTATGTAAAAGGATTACTTTACTAGTAGGGAAAATATTATGTATACCGTGGTTTGTAAGCCTATAAGAAAACGTGACGTGTAGACGAAATGACCAAATTTATGCGTTAAAGTAGGCGCTTTTGTTTCAATAAAAAACTATTTTACTTTTTACCTCGTTTTATGCGACTCAAGGCAAATAAAAATGTGTAAAGGGATAGATGTTGTATCCTCATAGGTACAACAGAAAACTGTAAAACGAATCAGTGAAATACCTTACTTGAATTTTGATAAACTTTTTAGTTTTTATAGTAAACTATCGTTGTAGATCCTAGTGTTTTTCTGATACTCAATCATAGCGTCAATAAAACATTACTCTTCGAAATGTAGATTCACCTTCGCGGATAAGACATCACAATTAAATCCACAATAAAGATAAAACTACTCCCAACCAAATCCCATATGTTACCGGCTATAATAAGCTCATTTGCAATACAACTCGATGTACAACGGCTGCAAACAATTTGCCACTCAAATGGACTCGTGTTAAGTGGATTATCGCGAATTATACTCGTCGTTTGTACATGTACCGATTTAGGTACTGCGGTATTGTGTACTGGGAATATATGAATAGGATTATCTACTCAATTGATAATGTAATTTTCTGGGATTATTTGAAAATTTTGTGGGCGACTTATAGATTTATTTTTTGAAGATATAACAAGTAAATACAAAAAGCATTTTGGTACTCCATTGAATTTGTACTACTAGCAACGTAATCCATAATTATTATGTTTTACGAAATATGTTTGATAAACCTATAATCTACATAGTCTTTTTGACAATTTATATTAAATATTACTATGTAGATGATTTCAGTCGCATAGCTATTATGATTGAACCGTTGAAAGATTTTCCAATCGTGTTCTCCTATTTAAATGCAAATTCATTTAACAATAGAATTTTATCATCGTTCAAGAATAGAGAACTAAAATATTAAAAAATTCAGATCAACGGCGAGAGATGCTTCTTTGAATCGACCAAATTGCGAAAGTGTAAAGAGGTCAGGCAAATTTTTCTGCATCTTGTTCTAACGTGGATGCTTTTGTGAATATTCATATTCATTTAAATAAATGTTATCCACCAACAAGTAATGACAATTTAATGTTAGAAGGTATGTAATATATACGAGTAATAATCATCCGCCTCTGCCTGAAACAGTTTTTGTCACTCAGGAATAATATAATGTAGGTAGTGGTGGTAAAAGACTTCCGAAAATGGCTTCGGTAGTTCGAAGCTAATTTGTTACAAACGGTCAAAAAAATCAAAATAGTAGATTCGATCAGGGAATATAAAACTAATAAGAATTACCATCGAAATTAGGCTGATAAAGCTTATTCTAGACTAGCTGATGCCCGCGACTTCGTTTGCCTGAACTTTGGACGTGAACAACTGGAGGTATTCAATTAAATTGGGTGTCATAAAACACACACATGGGAGTCACGTGTGTCACGTGTGAGTGTCACGTGTGTCACGTGTGAGTGTCACGTGTGAGTGTCACGTGTGAGTGTCACGTGTGAGTGTCACGTGTGTCACGTGTGTCACGTGTGAGTGTCACATGTGAGTGTCACATGTGAGTGTCACGCGTGAGTGTCACGTGTGCCACGTCCGTGATTACTTAAATTGTCATAACTTTTTTATTTATGAACCGATTGACATGAAATAAACCGTAATGTTAAATGAAGCTTACCACAATATATTAGTGCATAAAACCGCACCTAAATCGGATAAGCAGTTTCTGAGTGTATAAACATACAGACAAACAGACAAAAAATTGTTTAACTACAGCTTTGGGTTCGGGAACGATTTAATAATAAAACCTGCTAATTTTTTTGGATATTTTCATTGTACAGACACAACTTTTCCACAATTTTATTATATGTATTGATTGATGATGATGATATTGTAGAGATTCTTATTCAAATACTTTATAGATAGTTTTACATGCATACACATTCTTACTCGTCTTTGGCTTACATTTCTTATCTATCATTAAATAGGACTACCAGTCTTCATGCTATATAATTTAATTCAAATGAATGTCGGATAAAATTGTTTAATTACACGAATATTGTAAAATGTTATTTGGTTGTATATTTCGGTTTACGCTCTGGCTTTGCGGTTATCTCGTCTAAGCTCTTGTTACGATATGAAATAATTTCTACCGCAGATTCTTCGTATATTTCATATTTTATATGTAAGATGAATAATTAAAAGCATAGATTTAAGGTACTTTTATTAAGTATGACGAAATATACCCATAGGTATTTTCTAACTTAAAAACTTGAACTGTAACATGAAAGAAAAAGTGTATTAGATACAATAATTTACGTTTACGAGAGTTTACGTTAATAGGTACTACAAGATCACGAAAGAATGCTCTTGCTTCTAGTTCAGCTCTATATTCGTTTTATGTCTCAGTCGTTGACAGACGGTCGTGCATAATACACGTCCTTATACAACTATAAATAACTTTTTCTATCTACCCGATAACGCAATGTCTAAGTGTGATATTTGTAAAAAAA
>CAJQZM010020999.1:0-20353 GCA_907164665.1 Colias nastes | reverse complement strand
CAGTCTCCCCGTGACCACGCTCGCTGTAAAGTGTTCGAAACGTCGGGGAAATAATATAATGAATAAATCGCGTTTAAAATCCGTTAAAAAGTCTTTAATTTCTAATTGTATAATACTCGCGTAAAATCAAACACTAGAAAATACTAAGCACATTTTTATTTTATGTAATTTATTCTCTACTTCTATACTGCTATTGTTATAATATAGCTTCATATATTTATTTATGACTAGCTGCTCCGCGCGGTTTCACCCCCGTGGCTCCACTCCTGTTGGTCGTAGCGGGATGATATATACCCTATAACCTTCCTCGATAAATGAGCTATCTAACACCGAAAGAATTTTTCAAATCGGACCAGTAGTTCCCGAGATTAGCGCGTTCAAACAAACAAACAAACAAACAAACAAACAAACAAACTCTTCAGCTTTATAATATTAGTATAGATTAAATGAATAGGATATAATACATCAAAACAATTTTCAAACATCATCAATATATTGTTTTTTCAATTCGAACATCAATATATTGTTTTTTAAATTCCTTTGATAAGGTCGTTCTTAAAAGACAACAGCTTCTTACGCTTAAATTAAAATAAAGTAAAAGTTTTTATTAATTTTGAAAATATTGCACGACGATGCGAAGCATCAGAGAGTGCTTTACGATCGAAAAATTTTTTTCGCCTCATTTTTGCAGCTATTCTTATTATTATAGCCTTGTTAGTTCACGGAATCAAGATATTTTGCATACTATTGTCGAGATAATTTAATGGAGATTAATCCCATACTTTTTAAAAATTGATTTACTTCAATAGAATTGGAAAAAAAACACCGAAATAGGTCAAAAAATTTTCCTGTCCGTCATGTGTGAAACCTGAAAACACTATAACTTGTGAAAAAATCCATCATTTGAGTTAAATTTTTTTTTTAAATATTCTAATCGACGATTGTAGGTCACTGAATGCGAATGATTAATTAATTCAGTGTCGTTTAATTGCAATTAATAAAAAACGAAAACTACAAGACTGTATATCTATATATATATATTTTTTTTTTTTTTTTTATATTTCATAATTAAATGAGCATTATGAGTCGTGCACTTTTGGATTTTCCAAACTTTTCTATTTCTAAAGCCATCTATTTCATAAAGTAATTAAGTCAACTAATACATTGTAATATCTAATCTTCTTATTCATGACATCATGTAAGGTACATTATTTAATAAAGCTTCCTGTATTAAATGTTAAATTAAACCGTATCAATGAAATGAATTCAAAATGCACTTTAAACTTTATAGCCCAGTTTCCTTTATGTACGGTTTTACGAGATATAGACCGGTCTATTTTAGTGTCCATAGAAAACTATAGATGACTATCGATTTTATATTATTTTAGAAATCAATATAGAGAAAAAATGTGTTTGTTTGTTATGTAGCACTTGTGATCAAGAAATGTATCTGAATAAACAATATTATTATACACTAGCTGTGCCCCGCGGTTTTACCCGCATTGCTCCGCTCCTGTTGGTCTTAGCGTGATATAGCTATATAGCTTATATATTATATATATAGCCTTCCGCGATACTTAGCCTATCTAACCCCGAAAAAATTTTTCAAATCGGACCAGTAGTTCCTGAGATTAACGCGTTCAAAAAACTAACAAACAAACTCTTCAGCTTTATAATATTTTAAGCATTATAAGTATAGATTTTTAATATTTTGTACATTAATAAAATGTTTAAATACTTATAGATGTGTGAAATATAAAGCTATAACTATCCACTTTCCCATCAAACGCAAAACGTTCTATTGAATGCTAAAAAGGATTTCTTACTGGACAGTTTTCAATCACAGACAGTCAGGTAATATGAAATCTCTTTGTGAAATCGTTTGATTTTAAAAGTTCAGTGGATTTCACGGTCTGGGAGATTTTTATTGCGGAAAAACGTCTTGTGTAAGTGGAGATTGTGCTTTAAGGTTTTATTACGATAATTAATCGTGGAACTAATTATTGTTCGACTGCTTTGCGTTAGGTCGATGGAGCAATGTGTCTTGGGGAGTTCTTTTTGTTTTTGGTAATAAGTTAAGCGTTCGGATTAAATTTGCTGAATGAATACATTTTCTAATATGAGGGAATATATACGGTAATACGGTTTGCAACAAATATTTTACTTTTTATCGGATAGAAAGAGCAGTGTCTTCTCCATAGATACTGCTTTCCAAATCGGTGGTAAATGTTAATATGTAATAACGATTCAAAAGTGCTTCAAGAAGAAGTCTAATTGAATAAATAAATGTTTGAGTTTGAGTGGACAATGATATGAGATGATATTGTGGCACGCGTATATACGTGTATAAGGGAAAAAGCTCGTATAATTTTTAATTTATTACTTTCAAAAGCGATTATAGTATGAGTATTTATTTATTATTATTTATTTAGTATTTATTTATTTTCCTCGTCTATTTTGGGTTGTCTGGTAGAGATCGCTGCCAGCGATAAGGCTGCCTACTCTACATTGATTAATTTATTGTTAAGTTTATAAAATGTATCCTATATGGTGTACAATAAAGAATTTTTCATTCATTCATTCATTCATTATGAGTGAAAAGTAAACAATTTCACAAAATAAATTTAGCGTTTTATTTTTATATTATAGAATACATATTATTAATTCACAAGAGCCATTAATGTGAAAAGTTACTTTTCTATAATATCTTCTAAGATAAGTTGCAAGATACTTGGATGACGTTTTCATTAATAAAAGAAATGTGATTCAACTGGATATAAGTTCTTTCGAAGTTCCTTAAATCATAGCCCTTGTCATGCACGATATTCAACTTTATATTCTTTGTTACTTTGTACGGAAATATATTTGAGAGGTAAAGTGGTGCGTGTTGGTGACGTTTTGATACGAATTTAACTGTCATTTTGGTATGTAATCAATCTGCATAAAGTCGTGTTATACCACTTATAATTCAAGATTGGTTGAACAGATTTTTAATTTTTGGTTTGTCGGATTCGCCCTAGACCAGTAAATGATAAAAAATATAAAAAAACTTGCAGTTAATTTTAGATACGTTAATCAATATACATATGTACAAATATAATATTTTATGATGTATCTTCTGTTCTAACTAAAAATAATAATAGAAACTTTTGCTCAACGACACTTGTTGAAATCTTTTTGTAAGAGAGCTGGATCTCCTCACAATATCCAGTTACGAAGAACTTAATGATCTGAGTGAGCGATTGCTTCGTTTTAAAAGGTCGGATTTCCGGGTAAATATCAGATTGTATTAATTGATCTCTTTAGGTGTTTTGTTCGCGTTTTCTATTGGAAGGTATAACAATGTACGTGTAATTTCATTGTGGAAGATTGTCATGGTTTTGCTTGTAGTATGTTAACACAAGTTGCTTCAGTTTTGTAGAGCGTTTAGTTTCTTTAGTAGCGTTTATATTTTAAAGATTCTCAGTATTGTAAGGGATTAAATTATGTGATTTTAGAATTATAATATGCAGATTGATAAATTGTTTAATTTATTAATTGGCAAGCTATTTATAAACATAACAAATGCTTTTGAGAATGATATTATTCATAATTAAGTGGGCCCTAATTATTTTCGCATTAGTTCTGTACTACTAGTTTGTTTAGTAGCGTTAATATCTAAAAGGGTAAAACAGTTTTGTAAGCGAATATAACTAAATCTTTTTATGATCATAAGTATGCACTATGCACATGGATACATTGTTTGAATTTTCAATTTGGCGAGCTATTTATGAACATACCAAATGAGAGCTTTGCAGAATACTAATTAAAATGTATTCTATAAGGTGTACAATAAAGTATTTTTCATTCATTCATTTTACACAGGTTTATACTTAGTTAAGGCGATCGTCGAGTTTAAATTTAGGTCAATGTATATGTACTAAATAAACGATTTTTATTTTATTTATTTATTATTTATTTATTCATTCATAATTAAGTCGGCCATATGATTATTTTTACATCAGTATTTCTCAGTAAATGGTTAGCTAAACTTTAGCTGTAATTTTCATTTTAGTCATACAACCTGAACGCAAGTTGCAACTAAACTACGTACTGTAGCGTATATTATATCTTTGTTGCAAATTGTCCCTTATTCGGGTGTACAAATTCTGCATTTCTCTCCCTCTACAGTACAGAGGAAATGATTTTACTGTATACCAATGAAAATCAAGTAAGGTAATACTGGCTGTTATGTAGATTAAATTCCTGGAAAAAATTAATGTGTTAGTGTGTGTATGGATATATTTAAAATAACGATCATTAACCACATCTATGTTCAATTTTATTTTAATGAGGTTATTCATGCTATACGAGTATTCTTATGTCTCTCTATATATAGAGACAAATGACATGTTAGTTTAGTCGATTCGTTGATTCAAGTGATACAGTGAAAGGGCGTTATCTATGGTCAGAAGGGTGTAGCCTCTGAAATGAGTAGGAAAAAGGTAGGTATGCATATGTACCAAGAGTCCGTTAAAATAATCGTTCAACAGTATTTCGTTGTAACTAATAAATATCATGGTTATATGGCATAACAGGTTTTAGCTCTCCTTTTTGATGCCTCTTGAAACAGATCCCTTCTATTCCTTTCCTAAGCATTATTTTATCAAGTATTTAAATGAATTTATAATAAGCCAGTTAATATAAATTAAATGGAACACATTTTTGATATTCTATTATGAATTTTAATAATTAATTTGATATATGGTATATACTTTCAGTTCTCTGTAATTAGCTTATAATAATTACTTCTCTATATTCTTCAAACAGCTGAACCGTTGATTTTTGATATTTTATTAGCTAAAATTCTAAATAATTTTAGGAGCGTACGTCAGAGCGCGGTACACGCGGGGGGTGGGGCCAACGCGGACGGCAGTCGTAGCCCGCGCGTAGCTCGCAGCACCCGCTACGGCGTAGCGTGATACGCGTAGTGCAGTGACGTGTAGCATCTATGGTACAATAGTGGAAGCGTGATACACTAAATTGATACACATATGAGTGAAGTGTGTGAGTGTGTGAGTGTTGCAATAAGGTAATGTTTCAGATTTTGGGTATGTTTACATTATTTAAGAATTTTGTTAAATATTGTTGTACCCGTGTAGTCTACAGCTTTGACTAGGCAGTAGAGGTTCCTGTTCCATTGAATATACATTTTTCAGTTAAGCTGAATGACTAGGAGAGGTAATTTTATATCAGTTAACAATTTAAACAATGCTTTTATGAATCCAATTAATTTATCTCAACAAAATATAACAGATTTTTACTCAAGTATAATTTCAAACCTCGTGTATAAATTACAAACAAATATAAAGAATACCTTTTATGGAAATTAAGAGACGCCGTATTTTCGCTGGAATTCATTAAAATTTAAAGGGTTTATAATAACGTTTCATAAGTTATGTTTTCGAAGCATCGTAGAATAAATTTTATACGTTTTTCATCAGCTAGAGCTATAATTCTATTTTAAGTTAATAATACCCCTTAATAGTAATATTTGAGAGAGATTTTGTTAATATTTTCATAATATAATTAGTTATGACTGCGCTGAATTCTGAAGTAGGTAAATTAAATATTAATCTTTAGTGATCACTGCAGTGAATTTGTTGAAATATATTCAGATTATTTATCACTAGTTTACGCTTGTGATTTTATGGGATTAATATGGGGTGTTAATATGGGATTCCTTTGATGGTCTTTAATCAACCGCCTTCATCTAGATTATTTATACATGACTTAACCTCAGTTCGTATTGATAATATCCTAGGTTTCCAGTGATTGAGCAGTCATAAGTATTTTTTAAAGTAATTACGAGATTTAAATATGTTTTTCAAGGGTGGAATTGAACTGGATACTGAACTTTTCCTGCTAAAAAATAAATTAGATGTTTTTCATTTGTATATCGGACAATTTGCAAATGTATTTATTGAGTACCTAGTTAAAAGATGGCGTTCGCGTAGTTTGGCGTGTAGTGCCGCTCACGAATAGCACTACTCCATCTCTTCCCGTGGATGTCGTAAAAGCCGACTAAGGGATCTCTACCGAGAGGCGGGCAGCAGCGCCTCTTGAGAATCATACCACCGTACTGCGATCACCAACACGCCTGCCAAGCGTGGTGATTATGGCAAATTCCCCCCAAAATGTGAAGTATAATAAAAACCATGACAAGTACAACTCTAAAGCCCCGGCCCCCAGTACCCGGCAGCCCCGCTATTCCTGGCTACGATAGCGGCCATGGTCACGGCGGGGCAGGGGGTGCTAAGAATCTCCGGAAGAGATACGGCTATCAACGACGACGACTTGACCTGGCAACTTATAACACACGTACTCTGCGGAATGACGAGAAAATATACGAACTGGAAGAAGAATTAAGCGGTTTGAAATGGGATATTATTGGATTGTCGGAGGTCCGAAGAGAGGGAGAGGACACATTGATTCTTAAATCTGGAAACTTATTCTACCATCGTGAGGGTGACCAAAAGTCCCAAGGAGGGATCGGATTCCTTGTTAGTAAGTCGCTTGTAAACAATATTTCTGAGATAGGAAGCGTGTCGGCGAGGGTAGCATATCTTACACTCAAAATGACCAAACGGTATTCCCTGAAAGTAATACAAGTATATGCACCGACGACAGCATATCCAGATGAAGAAGTAGAATCCATGTATGAAGATATCGCTAAAGTCATTAACATTACTAAAACACATTATACTGTGATCATGGGCGATTTTAATGCGAAAGTGGGCACAAAAAATGCAGGCGAGACAAGGATTGGACTTTTTGGAACGGGAGTCAGGAACCCCAGAGGACAAATGCTTTTGGATTTTATGGAGAGAGAGGGCCTGTACCTGATGAACTCCTTCTTTAAAAAACCGAAGCAACGAAAGTGGACCTGGATTAGTCCAGACGGATCTATTAAGAACGAAATTGATTTTATTCTTTCCACGAAACGACATATATTTAACAACGTCTCAGTGATTAGTAGGCTTAAAACTGGTAGCGATCATCGTTTAGTTAGAGGAACGTTAAATATCAATGTTCGGATGGAAAGATCGCAACTGGTCAGACCCACTTTTCGTCGTTTAAATCCAAGTTTCCAAAAACAAGAAAGCTTTCAGCTCGAACTTCATAATAAATTCGAAGCGCTACAAGACCTTGATTCTGTCGACGACCTAAATGACTCCATAGTAAAAACTATATATTCAACTGGTTTGACGCATTTCAAGACCCCCCGCAAAACTAAAAACCAAAAGATCTCGGAAGCAACTCTAAAACTCATAGAAGAACGTCGCCAAATGAGGTTACAAACGTCGACGGACAAAGAACATTACTCACAACTTAACAAGCAGATCTCCAAGTCACTGAGATATGATATTAGAAAAGCTAACACGATCCACATACAAGATACAATTGAGCGAAATAAAGGCTCCAAAGTATTTGCCAGGGATCTCCGTATCGGACATAGCCAGATGACTCAGCTGAAGACCGAAAGCAATGTTCTTGTCTCGTCCAAGTCAGAGATGCTTCGAGTAATTGAAAGGTATTACAGCAATCTATATGCTTCACAGATCCAACCACCAAGGAATGAAAAAGATAAAAGAGCCAAGCTTACTCGCCATCATACCGATGATATCCCAGATGTTAGCTTGTATGAAATTAGATCAGCTCTCAAACAAATGAAAAACAACAAAGCACCAGGGGAAGACGGTATTACAACTGAACTACTTAAAGCTGGTGGAAAACCAATACTACAAGTCCTACAAAGGTTATTCAATTCCGTTATCCTGAACGCTACCCCACCAGAGTCGTGGAGCAAAAGCGTAGTGGTTTTGTTTTTCAAGAAGGGTGATAAGACACTCCTAAAAAATTATAGACCTATCTCACTTTAGAGCCACATATACAAGCTTTTTTCCAGAATTTTGACAAATCGCATAACACGAAAATTAGATGACTCCCAGCCTCCCGAGCAAGCCGGTTTCCGCAAATCATTTAGTACCATGGATCATATCCACACGCTGCGGCAGATTATACAGAAGTACGAAGAGTATAATCTGCCGCTCTGTTTAGCATT
Organism: Colias nastes; assembly: GCA_907164665.1. Classification (NCBI taxonomy): domain Eukaryota; kingdom Metazoa; phylum Arthropoda; class Insecta; order Lepidoptera; family Pieridae; genus Colias; species Colias nastes. The sequence continues at coordinate 12,249 of CAJQZM010020999.1, read as the reverse complement.
CGTGGACTACGAGAAAGCGTTTGATTCGGTGGAAACCTGGGCTGTAATTCAGGCTCTTCAACGATGCAGAATAGATAGTAGGTATATCGAAGTACTGAGAGGATTATATAACAAGGCCAATATGACAGTCCGTCTCCAAGACCAGAACACAAAATCAATCCCTATACGAAAAGGCGTACGACAAGGAGACGTGATCTCTCCCAAGCTCTTCACTGCCACCTTAGAAGACATCTTTAAGCTTCTGGATTGGAAAGACTCAGGGATAAACATCAATGGGCGATATCTCTCTCATCTTCGGTTTGCCGACGATATAGTTCTCATGGCAGAATCCCTTGATGAACTGAATAAAATGCTAGAAGACCTCCATACAGTATCTCAACAGGTAGGCCTGAAGATGAATATGGATAAAACAAAGATTATGTTCAATGCCCACATCGAAGCTAAACCTGTCTCTTTGGGATGCTGTCGAAACTCGAAATTGTCAATGAATATATATACCTGGGACAAACGATCCAGCTCGGTAAATCCAATTTCGAGAAGGAGATAAACCGCCGAATCCAACTAGGATGGGCAGCTTACGGGAAGCTACGTACGATCTTCTCATCAAACATACCGCAATGCCTAAAAACAAAAGTATACAACCAGTGTGTGTTGCCAGTTATAACATACGGCGCAGAAACATGGTCGTTCACAAAGGGCCTGATAAACAAATTAAGAGTGACCCAACGAGCTATGGAGAGAGCAATGCTCGGAATTTCTCTGCGCGACAAGATCCGCAATACGGAAATTCGCAGACGAACCAAGGTAACCGACATTGCTCTCAGAATCTCCAAACTAAAATGGCAGTGGGCAGGCCACATAGCCCGCAGGACCGATGCTCGTTGGGGAATACAGGTCCTTGAATGGCGACCACGAACCGGACGGCGCACTGTTGGACGCCCTCCAACTAGGTGGTCGGATGATATAGTCAAGACAGCTGGACGCAGATGGCTGACCAAAGCCAAAGACCGGCAACTGTGGCACATTATGGGGGAGGCCTTCGTCCAACAGTGGACTTATCCGGGCTGAATGGATGGATGGATGGAGTTAAAAGATATCCAATGTTTTAAAATATATGCTTTACTTTAGTCTTAATTGAAGGCGGTGGACTAAATTGATTTCTTAATTGATTCTTTCTAATCGATTATTTATTTTTTGAAGTGAAAACTTCTTTAGCGGCGTTGAGCACTTTTTCTGTAATGGGTATAAAATCTTAAACTCGCGTCAGGACACGTGACCTGATCGAAAAAGCGTAAGACGGATGGATATCAAACATGCTCAACGTTAATAATCAAGTTTTCACTTCTGCCGGCACTCCCGGAGTGCAACCCGTCTTTTTTTATTTATGATACTTCATTGTATATTTATCAGGAATCGAAATGAAATGAACACATAAACTTGGAAAGTGTACAGTAGGCGGCCTTATTGCTTAGAAGCAATCTCTTCCAGGCAACCACAAAAATAAAGGACATGTAAGACAATGGTAAAATGGGAAGGCGCATCAAAACAGCATCGTTCTTAAACAGCAACACTTTTGTTCTATAATTTTCTCAATTACCAAATAGTATATTCATTTGATAAATAAGCGGATACCTCTGAAAATCTTTGCACTTACAAAAGGTATTTATAAAGATATTTGAACAATTTTCAAGAAAAAAATTACTTACTCATTTCATAAAATATCTCTTCATAACTAAAAATAGATCATTGAAGTGATTCATATCGCTTATGTTTTATACATTTAAAGTAAGTATTTTTAAATTACTTTAAACATTCTCATTTTAAATGAAACACAAACAAAATACAAGTGATTTTTAGTTACTATAATGGAAAATCACTTAGTATATGTGTTTAGTCACTTTAGATTTATACATTTATAAGACTGAGATGCTAGTCCTCGTTCTTATTAAGCTTTTGTTCATAGATTAGACGTTTTCGAGACGAAATTTTACGATCTTTTGTATTGATTGAAAATCTTTTGTGTCTGAATTTTCGCAAACAGTAAACACTTAGAGGTTTCATCTCCTTTGTAAATATTTTACAATACATTTTCAATACATTCTGATAAATGAGATAAATACTTTATGAATAAAGAATTGTTCCTTAGTTTTAGAGATCGACAAAACTCCATAAAAACTTTCTGATTAATAAGATTTCTATAAACCAGCAAAGTTAAAGTTTTATTCCCTCAGAGAGATATTTGACAGGTCTGTTTTTTTGTTCAATGATAGATTTATTTACCAAGTAAAGTTGGATGGGCTAAGTGTGTGGTTATAAAAGGTCTGACGGTTAATTTTTTTATACCTTTTTTTGACGTGAAACTTCTTTAGGCGCGTTGAGAGTAAAATTTCAAGGTCGCGTCATGGCAATACCGTCACGTCATGGGTAAGGCGACGATTTTGGTATCTTTAAATATTGCCAAAGAAGTTTCACTTTTGACACATGTGCTCGGCACATACGCTCTTATTTTTAACAATCCCGAACTCATAATAAATTTGTTAAAGTGTAAGCCACTCTATAAAGAGATGGATGTTAAAATTAAAATTATTATTTAGTTACCAGTTTTTCTTTGACAGTAAATTAGAGTTTTTTTATTAAAGTTTTATTCGAATATTTATTGCTTTCTTATTTGGTGAAATAGGTTCTAGAAATTCTATTTATATCTTTCTTAGAAATAATATTATTACACAAACATTTGAATAAAATATGCATAGATTCAGACAGTATGTTTGTGTGTAAAAAGTTTTTAAGTATAAGAAAAATAATTCGCGTTTATGTCTAGGCAAAAAATATATTTTTACTTAATAACTAACGGGGTATGAGATGTATTTTTCATACTCTGTCCCACTGGGTGACACGATTCTTTATAGTTTATACACAACTTTCCTATTCATTGAATAAATTATACTAGACTTGTGAATTAAACTGTTAAGAAATAAGAATTTTTAGATTGATAACAATAGACATTTTAGTGACCTATATAAAATAATACATTTTCTTTAAAAATTTTAACTTGCTGTACCTAAGTAAAATCTTATATCCTTTCTTTCTTAATGAATAAAAATATATATTTATTGCGAAAAATAATTTGCTTAAAAATACGCAGACAAAACCACAGGCAAAAATTTTAAAACTCTTTTGGGGTTGATTCTTGAAAATAAGGTAATCGATGTTTGTCCCAGGGTTAACTATTTCCATTCTAAATTTGGTCTTTGTTTTATCCGCAAACATACCAGACTTAGGAATTTGTAATATTAGTATCGATAATAGAAATCGGGTTTGAGCAACTATTTTCATATTGTAATATTTATAGACAATAATAAATCTATTACGGGCAAATATTGAATTGAATTCTATTTAGGTATATCATGATAACAATAGATCAAAGACAATTGATTTGATTTATAAATAACAATGAAAAACAAGGAGAATTATAAGCTTGTAATTAGGCGTCCTAGATTATCTATTGTACAAAAACCACTTTTATAATAATAACTATTACAATAGATTTATAGAAAAACCCAACTAAAAAGCTAATATAACTTACACAATAAAGATTTATTCGTACAAGTATTGTGTATCCAAAATAATTTCTTTTTGTTGGACTATTATGACAGGGGGCTGAGGCGGGGGCTGACGTTGATTCATTGCAAAGGTTTCCTACACTTATATGTGTACTGTTATATAAGTTTGTACGTGATAAAACCTTATCTAGTGTAAAAGTGCTGGATTAGTTGGAGATTTTGGTACAAAGAAATGATATTGCTTTTAATCTCGGAGTAGTATCTCTTTCGCTTTGTCGTGAGGGAGAAAGAGATGAAAATATAATAATCAACGAACTCAATATATCGTGCTTTAAGTCGTTGAAAAAAATATAACATTTTTAAGTGGTATTTGCCTTAAACCAAACGATAAATTTGATACAGCTTTGTTAAATATGTAAAAATTAAACTTACAAATTTCTAAAATATTATCGTTTTATATTTTCTTTATGCATCTGAAAGTTTACACGAAATCGCGGAATGCTAACATGGTGGATATGAGATCCATTTATCTGCGTTAGGTCTTGTTAGGTTTACTACTTCCTTGTGAAAGTCAAAATCTAATGTATTTACTCATTCACTTGTAGGGATTAGTATTCTTGAATAGAAATAATTAAATTAGAATTCTAAATAATCATATTATCTTTCTGAAAAATGTTCTCGGTGAAAAATGGCTTTTAATACAAAATATTCTAATTTCTAACAATATAGTACTAAAGTAAAATACTAAACATATTACTTTTTAAAATTAATAATATGTATTTTGCCTAACACATTACTCTACATATCTATGTAGAGTAATATTTTCGATATTTAAGCACTTTATAAATACGAACAAATTAATGTTTAAATCAACATAAACATGAACCTTACATGCCGGAAATATAATTGTACTAAGTCAAACTGGTACTCCATCCAAGAAAATAGGATGTGTTTTCTGTTCGTATGAAATAGAACTCCATTTTCCCTCAGCCTATTCGAAACACAGTGCTTACAAAAAATACGAGGTTTTTCTCATTAATACGAATAAGTATCCTTATTACGGGGTTTTTGACTCCGTTATATAAGCCATAATTAACTAACTTTTGCTATAGCTCTTTGAGTAGCTTGAATATTATTTCAGTGCTCATGAAAAGTATCTACTGTATTTTGTTATTATTACCAATTGTCATTGTGTTGAATTTATTTCAGTGAAAATTACGTGTTCTATTTATTTATAAAAATAATTGGTTATTATTTAATAATATATAGGCTTTACTTAGTTCACATTAAGTTCAATTGACAACAACAAACAATTACAATTATAAAAACAATACAATTACAAAATGTAATTACAACAATACATACATACATACTTACAATTTGTTATGTAATTCAAACATGTCAAATGTTAATTAAATCGAATGTAAATACTAGGGAGAGTACTGTATTTTTATTATCTATGATTATTTTATTACTGATTTCGTTAACGAAATATAAAGAGACCATTTTAAATCTTAAATCACAGCTACGAAAGAGAAATTTCCTTTACTAGACTTTAGACAAAGGTAAAGTTACAGCCGTGCATCTGGCATGTTACAATCTAGATAGTCTAACAACTGTAAGTGCAGCTACATCAAAGTAAGATATTATATTTGTATACTTTATTTTTTAAACCAAGACGAACATTCGTTTTAGGATAAAGCACCATATCTTTTTAGAATCGTGTATTTTTTCAAATGACTCAACTTATAATAAAAACGTTAATTTACTTTTAAAAGTGTCTGTTTATTAAGTAGTTTCTTTTTGTTTAGTTTTACTACAATATACCGTTATATTTACATGAGTTTAATTTGTTTATATATACTTCTTGGTGTTGAATAAATTTAATTTCTTTCTAATGTTTCTATAACGTATGGACATTCGTTCGTCTCTACCATAAAAATAGAAAAGCATTACTTAGGTGGTCAAAAAGTTCAGAATCAACACGCAAGCCCGTCACAAGCATATATAATAAAGTAAAATCACAATTTAAAAGTCGTTAATCTTTACATGCACTGTGGTCATGTTCAACCCGAGTGGTCGCGTGAGTTCAACGGAAACAGGCACGTATTGTCACTACTGTAGAAGTTCATGTTTGGGGCCCTAATCTATACATCATACTTTATATTATAAATGCGATAGGTTGTGAGTATGTATAGGTTTGTTACTTTTGTACGCAAAAATTGCTGATCCGATTTTCATGAAATTTTGCACACACATCGAGGATAACTTGGATTGACACACAGAATAGTTTTTATCCCGGAAATCCCACAGAAACGTGGATTATGCGGGTTTTTCTTTGAAAACGTGAGCGAAACCGCGGGCGTGATCTAGATAGTAATAATACTTAAATATTGGTAGCACAAAGTATAAACAAATGCTTTACAGCCACTATCATAGTGGTATCCGACAAGAGGGATAAAATGAGGAATGCAAGTTTGTACCACAAATATTTACCAAGGGCGTAGTTGCAGGCAAAAGCTTGTTTTAAAATAAAATAAATTAAACAGTTGCAAAATAAAAACAATTCATTAAAAGCGTGAAATGTTAATTCAAGGACATTTACCGTAATCTATAGTTTGTCGCCATAGCTTGCTTCGAAATTAAATTTACGGTCGTGACTTTATCTCAGCTCACTGTAAGCTAGATTCTGTCGACTTAAAGATAAATCGGCGACTCCGAGAATACTTGTAAAACAGTGTACAAAAAAGTTTGAATAACTGCCTCGCTGGAACTTTTGTCTTGTCCTTTTATTAATCGACGCTATTCTGCGTATACAGTGTTTTATTATTTATTGTGAGTATAAACTCTGATGAATGCAATAATGGAATCTCTGGGGAATAACAATATATTTTATGTGTACGATTATGACCTCAACTTAAGTTCCAGCCATTTGTTGTTACATACTCAGCTAAAATGTATTTTATGTGCTTTATTCTATGGCTTTACTGAATAAATAAAATCCTCAGAATTTCGGCCATGGTGGACATTCTCAGGGGAGTAGTTGACTGCGTAGATGATATTAAAGCGTATGTTTATAAGCGAAGATATATGTTCTTCATATTTTATCTTGTTAGTAAATGATAGCTAGTTCAAATTACATGAAATTCTATTCACTGTTAGAGTATGTTTGTAAAATGATGCCGTAAAGGTTTAACGAAATTGAAATAATTTCGTTTGAAAAGAAATAAATTGTAATTTTGGTCAAAAAGATATTGTACATGAATGAATCGATACCAGTTTACCTTTTAATTTTCACCCAGGTATTGTATTTTAAAACTTTATTGCTAAGCAAAATAAGCGAGAAGTATTGCATTCCATCATCTGGGAGACTTCACAAATTCTCCAATTTTCGCTAAAAAATCGATTATATTTGTTCGATTCAGTTGTAGAATTTAAAATGGCCCATCGAGGAAATACTATATTCTAGGTATAAATCAATATCCTAAAAATATTCTTAAAGATTGATATTAAGAATAACAAGAAGAAAACAAAGAAACATTAGCACTTGAATAGAAAATGATTACTGCGATGTAAACACTGCAAGTGACTCGATTAGCAGAAGGTAACCGATCTGATCTAATTATAGCTGATGCTATGCGACGTACTTTGTTACACGATGCCCTCAGGTGATATCTTTTTTCCTTCATGACAATATAGCTTGTTTAATAATAACATTACATTACTTTTGTATAAGATGTTGAATAAGTTGTCGTGAGATGTACCATTGACGATGTGGCTTTTAAACTTTATTAGTGCGCTCGGAATAATTCCCTTTTATTAGATATAATCATTGTTTATAATATATGAGTATGTTTTCGTGTTTGAAGGTAGTCCTTAAATGCAAACCTATGAATCTCTTGTGAAGTTTGATAAACTCATTTATATTTTTTAATACGTAAAATAATAGAGCAATAAAAATCGAAAAACGATATCTCCGTCTTTTAACTTTTTCTTTAAACTAGCGACGCATATTAAGCTCGTTTTGTTTAAGGTCAATGACGCCCATAATCAAGTCTAAAACTTTACCTTTGTTTGAATCCAGACTTGTTATGAAGATGAATCCATTAAATGTTCTCGAAGTTTATATTACGAAAAAATAATATACTTTCTTTTTATTCTTCGTTATAGATAAGATGGTTAACGGTGGAAAGCAAGCTAAATAACCACATTTACTTTTATAGTACACTAGCTAACCCATGCCATCGTCCGCTTTGTCTAACACCAAATAAATTGTACACTAAAACTTTCCTATTAAATCACTATATTAAAAAAAAAAAACTGCATCAAAATCCGTTGTGTAGTTTTAAAGATCTAAGCCTACAGACAGATGTGGGAAGCGACTTTGTTTTATACCTACTATGAAGTGATAGTGAAGTTACGATGCAAAGAACAAGCACTTTCATTTGTAATAGTAAGGATGCCTCAACAATAAGTGCTTTATCAAGTTTTTCAAACCAAGCATGGTCTTGAACCAGCTAGGTTTATTACTGTTGGCTGAGCTCCAGGCCCATAATTACTTTGTATGCAGTGCGCTTAAGATCCAAAGAACAAAAGTAATAAATAAGATACCGCTCGGATATTTCGTTTAGTTACTATACATTTGAAAGCATTGTTCTCGTGTGTATTATGTGGAGTTATGGATGTTTAATATTGTGTTATTTATTGATATTAGGTTTGTTAATAATGTTTTATCTAGTTTTTGAAGGATTTATAGTGTAATACAGAGTACAGAGCGTAATACCAATGAGAACGCTTGATACTATAAATTCAGCTAGAGCATCTGATCAAAAGTTTTATTTTACATCGCCAAATTTACCTCTACAAGCAATTTAAATAAAATAAGGTAGTAAAGATATACCGAGTTAAAAATATTTTTAATATTTAAAAAGTGCTTATTTGAATCTACACCAGGGCCCCACAAATGGAAAGTCCGGCCCACGATTAAACAACGTGTCGTGACTGACTTCAGTTTGCTCGCGACTAAAGCGTCATTTTCCTTACAAGTGTTAAGTATGGCCAATTATTGTGGCGCTTTCCAGTTTTTTGGTTATTTATCCTTTGTTTTCGTTTACTGCTTACATTATGTATGATTATTTTTCCGACCCAAATATCGACCAATAGAATTGCACCATTCGACGTCACGTGGTACAACCTACATGGTATTATACTGATAATTTTTTGAAAATTTTCTCTGGTAGTTGCCACACGTCAAACTGACAGGTTGAATTCAATTGTGAAATTATTGGCCGACATTTGGGACGGAAAAATAATCCCCCGAATACCACACGAGCTTCAAAATTATCTGGCATTTCCCTCAAGGTTCCCTGCAAACAAATAAAGTCGTCAAGTTTTTCAGGAAAAATCACTCGCGCTTCGCGCTCGTGATTTTTTAGCCTTGACTAAAAACTTGACTCCTTCATTTGTTTGCAACGAACCTATCGGAAAATACCCGATAATTTTGAAGCTCTTGTGGTATTATAAGTGAATATTCAAATGATATAATGGGTAGGGTTGCTAGCTTTTATTGAAATGGCTCTAAAATTTGTATTCATGAATAAAGGATGTTAGGCAAATATTTTGCTTGTGAAGTTTATTACATGAGGAAAAATATCGATTTGGTGAGATGAAAATATATTTTTGTTGCATTTGAGTAGTTTGCACTCTAATAACTCGTATTACGGTGCATTTACATCAAACGAACATAGAGCTAAAGCTAGAGCTAGAGCAAGAGCATTATTTCTTAATGTTTTAGTGTAAATGAAAACTCGTATTAAGTGTTGTTCAGTATTAGAAAATTGCATATAATATTGTCGAACGCACTAAGAACAACGAAATAATGCTTTACGACTGTATACACTAAAAGAATTTGGTATAGTGGGGTTAGAAGGAGCATTCGCTCGTTTGATCTAAATGCACCGTTACTAGATAATGTTTAGCATTAAATCAAAGTTATTAAAACAATCTTAATACTAACAGCTTGATACAATATGTCTTATTCAAGCTCAGCGATTGTATAATAATGAAGCAGATTGACGCGGTGAAACTAAGGGTTGTCCATCCACCGAAATTCAATTTATTGTTTTATTCAATCGTCATTCATTCACAGAAAATAATAAACTGGCGTGAATATTTTTAAGCAGAACATTTTAAAGATGTTACTAATTCTAGTGTATTTTCTTAAAGCAACATAATAATTCAATACCATAAATATTAAGGTATTCAAATGTCATGAAGTTCTTTTAAAATATTTAATGTTAAGAAAGTTACACGCAATTAAAGCCATATTATAGCTCTCAGAAAGAAAATTGAAATCTCCTTTTCTCTACTGTACTTACTACATTACTACTAGTGCAGTAGATACCTACTCCGTAGAATATAATATAAGTAAACATCTCATTGGTAGCAGCCCTATCACGCAGATAACACGTGTTTCCTACAAGAGTTTGCATTTAATCTAAAGCCCGGCATTCACTACACGCACCGCGAGCCGAGCCCCGAGCTGTACCAATCCGTGGACAAATCCGTCATCGCCCACACACTACTGACTACACGAGCGCCGAGTTGTAGTCCAGTCGACTGTGAGCTTTGGTGAGCTTTGCACGTATCATGGAATTATTAAAATTAGTGACGCATTATGGCGAATGACGGACAAGTCCACCGACAAATCCGCGCGCGCACACACACGTACGGATTTGTCCGGCGCGGCTTGGGTGCGGCGCGGCGCTCGCGTCTCCAGACGGCGAGCCCGCGCCGAGCCGCGAGCCGCACCCACCAACACATACACACGCAGATTGGTCCGCGGACTTGTAGCCAGCTACAAATCCAGCGGATGGGCGCGCTTGTGAATGGTGGCCATTAGATTAATTCGTAAGGTCTAATTCAGAAGTACGAGCGACACGTCATGACTTGTTTATTGGATATGTGAGGTGCATACAGTTCGAGTGTCGGCGTGTGACTGAATAATTAATGCCGGATCTACCGATAATATATGTCGTCTATGGATTTATTCGGGATCTGTGGTTTTTTTTATCTCTCATTTTAGTTTGCTCAATTTGTATTGTTTAGTTTCATCACCACATAGTACAAAAAAAATGACTTCACGCTGTCTGTCTGTCGATAGATACGCTTAGGTCTATAAAACTACGCAACGGATTTTGATGTGGTTTATTTTATTTGTAGAGTGGTTCAAGACGAAGGTTTTTGTATATCATTTGTTATGTTTGCGCCAAAACGGGCGAAGCCATGGACGGATAGCTAGTTTAAAGTAAATTCTCTTATCTTTTGGTATGATTCACAAGTAGGCACCAAGCTTATGAATTATATTTTTTGAAGACGACACAATTTATTTGCAGGTAAATTGTTAAAATAAATCTTAAGGAGGATTTGAAGAGGGCTTTAGAAAATTAATTGTAAACAATTGGAAGGAAGAAATATAATACTATACCAACGGTAAATTGAAATAAACAATATTATTGAAAAAGTGATAACAAGATTTAGTGAAATTGTTGTACCTATTTTATGTTTCAAACTGTTAATTAAAAAGTCATATGCTGCAAAAAAAATTGTACAAATCCTATGATTGTAATCAAACACAAAATGGAAATTGGGAAGAGGAACAGAAAAACTAAATAAATTGTAATCTTTAATCACTTTATTCAAATCCACTGGTATAACCTGAAGGTTGAAATCAAATTTTTACCACATGTGACTTAAACTGCACCATTGCGCAGCGACCATTAACCAAAATATTCATATGATGCAATGTAATAAAAACGATGATGATGATCGTAAAAGGAAGACACAAAAGATGATTTTACTGTTTTCATTACAGAACCCGGAACTCCCTTTTACGATGTATTTATTTGACAGGCCATTGTTACATTTAGTTTAACAATAAAATGTTCGCCATTACTTTACGCACTAGTTTAGATGGGAACGTGTTTATATCTCAACCCGATTTATTGCTATTGCGTGGTACAAGTACAAGCGTGAAGCGGGTTTCAATGTATTCATGAAATATTAAAAGTCCACAATAAAGTGAATAATTTTAAGTACCTAAGTTGTATGAGAGGCTTTTTTTTATATTTTAATATTTCATGATTATCCACCGTTTCGTGAAGAGATAAAAGGACTTTGTCGAAAAAATGTAATATAAGATAGTTTACAGGTAAATTAGCTTGGAGAAATTTTTGCGTTTGTAGTAGTGTATGGTCAGCAAATAAAATAAAACAACATTTTATTTTTAGTTTTTATTTTATATATATAAGGGATTTTAAATTAAACTATATGTGTTTCTCCTCTGAAAAAGATGAGACTTTATTTTAATATTTGCACATTTAACATACGTATAACTTTTACATTAACAATGTTACTAAAATGAAAAATTTACTAACCTGAAAAAGAAACTACATTTAAAGTTTAATTCTTTAGTTTGAGAAGTCAAAGGCTTGCCTCGACCATGTTTTAACACTGGAGCCATTTTGAATTAACAATATAAAGTTACAACATTTACACACAAATTAAACACTTCAACAAATATTATAACAATACAAATAATAACAACAATCAACAAATACAAAATTTAGCAATTAAACTACTAGACCGGGAGATATTGACACAAAATTTCGAGTCATTTGTAACAGGA
>CAJQZM010020998.1:0-15003 GCA_907164665.1 Colias nastes | reverse complement strand
AGTTCTAAATTTAAAACTTATATAAAAAATGTACTAGTTCAGAGAGCCTATTACAGTATTAAGGAATATATGGACGATAAAAACCCATGGAGGGTTGTCGCGTAAAAACCACAGGACAGTTCTTTGGCATATTATGATAATATATTATGATGTTACATATGTAATTTGTAAAATTGTAAAACTGACATGATTAAAAAGAGCAACTATGGAGTTTCTTGCCGATTCTTCTCCGTAGATACTGCTTTCCGAATCGGTGGTAAATGTTAAAAATATGTACCTAATGACGTTTCAAAAGTGCTTCTAGAAGAAGTCTAATTGAATAAATAAATGTTTGAGTTTGAGTTTGAGTTTGAGTTTAACTTGACCACTACGATTGTAATAATGAACCAATAATCGATAGTACAATGCTTCGTAATAGGGCCCTTGAAAAAATACTGAGCTATAACATACTAATGAGCATGGTTACACGATTCTATACTTTAACATTATTTTTATAGCAATCATGATTAATACGCATTACACTTAAATAAATAACAAAACATTTTATTATTATTATTATAAAACATTGTATCTCAGGATTATATGTTGATCCTTTATTCCTATTTTTTTATTATATTACTCCTTATAGAAGTAATATGTTACTTGATATACATGTTCTTTTCTGTACTACAATTGCACCCTTATTTTTCGTGCGTTGCAAGTGCAAGTTTTATATTCGAGTAAAATGCAATGAGTCAATTCTCCTTATGTATTTTCATATCATTTTTATCGCAATACTAAGCAGATTTTCCAATTTATTCAATAGCTTTTCGCCCGAGGCTTCGTCCGCTGTGTTTAAAATTTAACTAAAACTGTTATGAGAACCACTCTATCCATTTAAAAAACGTATAAAAATCCGTTGCGTAGTTTTAAAGGTAATATACTTAAGGACAGACAAGCAGCGGGAAGCGATTTTATTCAAAATTTGTATATACATGGAGCCTTGTATGTATAAACCAATTCATACACACAACTCGATCAATACCACGACGTCAAGGTCACCTGTATTCCATCAAAGGATAATTCCCTCAACACTATTAAATATCTGAGAGTACATTATCCTCTAAATCACACCCCGTAATTATTGTCCCAATGAATGGGACAGACGATGTTGGTTAAGATTGATGTGACTATAGCTGGTATATACGGAGCCCTTTGGAAGGGATAATGATAGGCTATTTGCTACTGCGACTACTTCGGGCCTTATAACTCAATATCTAACTGTAAGCAGTCCGAGTAATACACAGGTGTGTAGTGGTGACGAAACGCTGCGTTAGTTTAATAGATGATATAATGATGACGATGATGATGATGACATAATATTTTGGTACATTATACAATAAAAATAATATCTATGTTTCCGATATACTCTTACAATTCAGTTCCATGACAAAAATGCAATCTGCATTGAATCAATTATATATTCTTTCTTAAGTACCAAAAGGCTCGTTTTTGATGATTGAAAAATCATTGATGATTTTTCAATCATGAAATCAATTCAAACAAATCCTCCCTTGATAGCTCAAAATCAAGCTCAAAATAATATCAATCTAAGAATAGGCGCTGCGTTTTTACACGAATATCCACCCGTGTTTTTCCAAACTTTAACCCCTTGTGACTGTCGTTAAAATTAAGGTTTGCAAAGATAATCCACTTCGTCCCGGGGACTCACCTGTACATGCATCTTTGCAAGTTACATTGCTTACTGGCTGACCCGAGACGTTGTTTTGTCTTCACAGGAACGCGCGAAGTTTTAATATGAAGTTAATGTTTCGTATGTATGCTTAGTTAGTATTTTTTAATTTTTCAGTCTGTAACATCCATGTATTTAGTAAGACCACATAATAAAGTGTTTTAAAATTATTGATTTCGATGAGAAATGTAAAATGTAGAGTTTTCGTTCATTGTCTTGTGTTTATAAAAACTTTAGCGATTGCATTTTTCAAGTAATGCATAGAATATAACCTAAATAGTAAAAATAGTCTAACCAGTCTAACAAGTCTTAAGCAATGAAAAATTTATTAAATTCAACATTTTCCGAAAACCAAAGAAAGCTCATACCTTCTAATATTAATATACTACTCTCTGTTTATAGCATCATCAATGACAGCCATAATTAACAAGCACTGGGAATTCTATTTTATGTGAGAACTAACTTACCGCCCGCGGCTTCGCCCGCTTTGTCTAAAACCTAATAAATTATATACTAAAACTTTCCTCTTGAATCACTCTATCTATTAAAAAAACCGCATCAAAATCCGTTGCGTAGTTTTAAAGATTTAAGCATACAAAGGGACATAGGGACAGAGAAAGCGACTTTGTTTTATACTATGTAGTGATATAAACTATTCTACAATCAGAGCTCTTCGTTAATTGAAACGACTGAAAAGCTGTTATTACATACCAAAACAAACACGCATATTATCCAAAAACAATCGCGTACATGTGATGTATTTCACAAACACGAATATATTAATTAAATATAATTCCAAATATATAATTAATTGCATTTGTAAAATGTATAATTTCATCATTGAAACGATATTAGACCAATCATAATGCAAAATTGGTTGTATATTATGTTTCGCAAATGAATTATTTAAATTTGATTTATATGTTATTTAAATATTTTAATTGATATGTTTTTCAATATTTTATAAACAAGTTCACTAGAGTTGTATTAATAAAACATTGTTTATTTGTGTGTAGTTTATTTTATAATCTCGTATTTAAAAGAACATACTATTTTTGTATCACATTGCAGATTTCTCTAAGGCTCATGTCGTCGCAAGAAGAGGAACGCAGGTGAGAGAAGTTAAATAAAGATGGCCGAATTCTCACTATAAAGCGATCCTAGTTTATATTATATACTACTAAGTGCAAATAGTAAAAGAAAGCTGTCCGCGTCCGGGTCGCTCACAGGCACATGACACATCCCCCCGCGTCCCGTCCTGTCCGGCTGCAACTCGCGCGCAGCCGCGTCGCGCCGCCGTACATTCCATTAATTGTTGCTGCCTTTGTAACAATTAAACTGTTCTTGGGCGGCACCGACTTCAAAAATAACTTAGGAAACCTTTTCGTTGAATGTTTAAAGTAATTAAAATAAAAAATTAATATCATTATAATTATTTAATATTATTTTCTACTTTTCAGTTTAAATTTGTACATATAGTATAGTCTTGAAGTCGGTTTTTGTTTTTTTTTCTAAAAATTAACTTTATTTTTAATTTTTAAGTGGAAAGTTAGTGTATTTTGTTTGTATATAATATGGATAGGCCTACTAAACGCGCTTCTCAAATGAGAAAGCGTCGTTTGGAAGAAAGTAGGGACGAGAGGGAAGATCGTCTAAAGAAGAGTAGGGAAAGATTTGCAATAAAAATTGCAAATGAGAGTGATGAGCAGCGGGCGTATAGACTTTCTCAGATGAGGGCATACTCAAACTTATCAAGGCTTAATGAAAGTCCAAAAAGTCATGCTCAACGACTCAGTTTGATTCACGAGCGTTTATCAAACGAAAGCGAAGAGCAACGTTCTCATCGCCTTGGTTTGATTCACGAGCGTTTGTCAAATGAATCTATCGAATCCAGATCGTCTCGATTAGATGCTATGCGACAAGCTAGTCGCAACCGCAGGAATGTTTTCGAACAATCTATATGATCGTGTATCAAACATACAAAAAGAAAACATACTGTCGAATCAAAAACCCTCCTTTTTTGATGTTGGTTAAAAATCGACTAGCATGAAGCTCCTAGTCGAGACGAATCAAATGAGCACAAACACGGCGGAATTGCTTTATTTCATTACAGAGTTCCCATGGCTATTTACCGTCTCCATCATCAGACCCTGAATACCACATAGGATCGGAGTACTTATTAATTAGACTCAAACACATTCAAATTCGATGGTATTACATAATTTTGTTACAGAGATCCCATACTCCTAAACCATTCATCATCAGCTTCATCATCAGCTCAGCAACATCAGATGGTGACCATTAGATGCAAAAATCTACATAGATTAAGATAATTTCTGATAAACAGTGTATATGCCTACAAAATTTGAGGGTTTCCCTCGATTTTCCCAGGATCCCATCATCAGATCCTGACCTGGTGACAATGGGACCACCTCTGACGTATGACCTACCAAATAAAAAAAGAATTATACAAATCGGTTTATAATTGCCGGAGTAATCGCGTAACAAATATACAAAAAAAAATACTGTCGAATTGAGAACCTCCTCCTTTTTTTGAAGTCGGTTAAAAAGCGTCTTCATTCATAATTCGCAGTAAACTCAGTATCAAAACCAATGTCGCGCGCGAAATGAGAAAAAAACCATTGTTGAGCACCCAGCTTATATTATACACTGCACAGAATAAAAATAATTAGCGCAAAAAAATCCTCGTGTGCCCTCACCTTTTGTTTGTTGCTTCCACTCTTTGTTTGAAGCACAATACCTTCCAAATGTGACTAGTAAACCTCGGAACTAATGGACTACGCTGGTGTGTCGTGAATTTCTTAGTGATAGCATTGTTTTATCTGCAAGTCCGTCTGTCAACTGATAAGTTGACATAAACTTTTCAACTTTTTATTCATGTATACGTTCGTAATTTTTTAAACTACTACCGATTCGACAAGAAAACTTCTACCGAGAAGAATAGGCTAGAAATTCGACACATTGTCAAATGGTATTTATATCAAGAATAAATGGAGAAAGCAAATCATTTGAAGTAAATAAATAAATTTACCAACTCTAGCAAATCATTTGAAGTAAAGAAATAAATTTACCAACTCTATCTTTCATATAGATACCAATTGAGTATTTGAATAAAAAAAAATTATTGATTTTTTTTATGTAAGTATTTTGAAACTTTATTATTAATAATATTGATATTTAATGCAAATAACTTCAAAAAATTTTTTTTCCGTTAATTATAAGCAATTAAAAATTGATGAAATTTAAATTAGAATCACGTGACTACAAACGCGCCATGACTGGTCACCATAGTTGTGACGTCATAATGTTATAGCTATTAACTGCAGTACATAGCGTTTACGGCTATTACACGTGACTAGACAATAATATTGAAAATTTATTGCTAAGATACGATTTGTTTGTTGGTTCCGAATTAGTTAGTTAGTTACGAAAATAATATTTTTGTTGTTGATATATTTTATGATCACCGATTTTTGTCAGGAGTTGCTTTTGTAGTATTCGTACATAATGGTACAAAACGATAACTTTTGAGGTTCGCCATTTTTAATATAAATTTAAATAATATAATTAACAATTAATATAATTAATATGTAATTTAATAATGACAACAAAATTAAATAGATCAAAACACTGTATTTATTATTAACACGCTTTTATTAGCATCACCTGTATGTTTGTATGTAACCGACTCCTTTCGAAGTTTCGACCCGATTTTGACCCACTTAAAACCGACGGATTTTGTTCAAATTTTGAACACTTATCAAGGTCCGATGACAATACAATAATATCATAAATTTATCCTTTTATCCTGATAAGGATCGCCAGGATCAGCTTAAAACATATGTTTGTAAGTAACCAATTCTCCTTTCGATTCGATTTAGACCCACTATAAACCGACGGATTTAATTTAAATTTTGTATACTTATAAAAACCCGGTAACAATACAATAATTTCATGAATTTATCTTATTATCCTGTTTAGTTTTTCAAACTATATTTATTTTTCTATCAACTGCAATGAGTGAAAACTAACATTATGACGTCACACGCGCTCGGGTGACGCTTCGGGAGTTGTCGGCGTGTCTTCGGTACTGGATTCAAAGACTAATTTTTATTTTGAAATAACTTTTGAATTATTGCAAAAAAAATAAAAATAATAACAGTTTTGTTATAAAACTAATATATAATCTTTCCATTTATCACAAAAAAAATTTTCATTCAAATACTCAATTCAGGTAAATTTCTTTCAAAAAGAAATTTTGCAAACATAAACCTTACTTTTAATTGGGTATTTGTCTTGTAGAATTTTACTTACTTCCTACCATGCTACCGACCTTACAGTATTTAATTAAAATTAATTTTACTATCAATACCTATTATCAAACTGCTATAGCCTAACCTAACTCATCAACTTCTCAAATCTCTATCGTCAAGTAAATTGAACGCCAAATATCTCAAGAGTTATTCCAAAGCATTCGACGCGTTGCTAATATACCGCAGTTAAGATTATTCGGTAATGTCAAACCAAGACGTCTGTTACAGACACGACTGAACTCTATCTACACGGGTATCGAGCAAAGCCGGTGTTAGAAACAGTACTCGAACTAAAGCTTAATACAGACAAGGTCTTAGCAATACGCATGCAAAATGTGGAAGACGTAGTACTATTAAATGTGAGATGTGACAATTTATAGTGGTGGAAAAGCAGAAAGACGATAGATTATTTTATACTTAATCTATATTATAAACAAGCTGTCCGCCCCGGCTTCGCCCGTGGTACATATTTACGTTTTCTCTACGTAAGAACCTTCCTCGTACTTCAAGAAATATAATAAAAAAAAGAATTATCGAAATCGGTCCATCCGTTCACGCGTGATGCCGTGACCAAGGAAAACGGGTTCCATTTGTATATATATTATAAATAATTGGATAGCATAATACACAAACAATAGATTAAGAACCTCTTTCGTTGAGTAAAAATTAATAAAGATCTCCATAACGCTATTTCATCTGAAAATAAGCCAATCTTGTATCAAACGTAAATATCAAACGTACTAAAATACATTTATTTGTAAAGAATACAAGTAAAACACTAAAAATAAAAGACAACAAAATATACACTTAGAGATTCTATCCCCTCACGTCCGCCCAAGTAGTAAAACACTAACTACCTATTTACGTATAAAGAAACTGCTAACAAAAAGCAAACAAAATCAACATAATTCACCATAATCGTTCATTCGTGTAAACTTTCCACTTTTCACTTAAGAACTTAATTAATCGAACTTCGAACGTTCCTCTTTTTTAACCAATTCCCTCGTAATGGACGTCAAAAGCAATTTGCGGACTCTTTGCCTTTTGTAAATAAGAAATACACTATTACGTCCACGATTTCACTTCAATTTCTATAAAAATATATTATTTTTATTTATTTTAATTACATATAGGCTATTAATTAATAGCTATTCAATTTTTAAAATTGCCTTGAATGTTACAACACCACAGTTGGAGTGACATATTGTTATATTTCCTCCTATTATTAGGGTTGCCTGGTAGAGATCGCTTTCTAGCGATAAGGCCGTTTGCTGTTTCTTTTAAATCTTCTCTTTGTTTTATGTATATATTTTCAAAGCAATAAAGCATTTTCATTCATTTATTCATTCATTATTATATTTTGGCTCTACACTACAGGTAAGGTGCAAATAAAGCTGAAGAGTTTGCTTGTTTCTTTGCTTGAACGTGCTAATCTCAGAAACCACTAGTTCAATTTGAAAAAGTATTTCACTGATAGGCCATTTATCGAGAAAGGACATTAAATATCATCTCACAAGACCAATAGAAGCGGAGCAATGCGCGTGAAACAGGGGGGACCCCTAGTTACTCTGAATAAAATACTATACTATCAACTAATACATCCATCTAGATTTGCTTATCCCGTCCCATATTCGCATAACACTGTTGTTCTTTCGAGTTACAGCGGCAAGCTCAATAGAAACACAAAATAAACATTTACTTTGCCGTTGTTTTAAATCAAACTGCCATGAGCTTGCTTGTTAGCGCTGATGTTTCATTATCCTCTTTGCACTGTTATATGAATACACATGCGATTTTAATATTTACAGTAATCCAAAATTAATAATGCGCATGCAAATCTTCGCTAATTGTCGTATTTCCGAAGACACTCGAATCATTGAATCGTAAGAGCCCTAAACAACGAACTTGCATTTTACACTTTGTTCAAAAGAAATAGAAGTCAATTCACGGTCATACACAATCAAAAACAAATCGGGCGGTAGGTGACGGTAGCCTGTCAGTCAAAAAACTCAAAAATCCGTCAGTTGTCTTTAAATATTGGTGGTGACTGCACGTGTTCTCTCTGTGTGGAATTATATAGAGCTGCTATTACGTACCCTTCTTGGTTTTGTTTTTAAAGGTGAATTGAATTAATCGATGAAATGATTTACACAGGTGATGGCAGTAGGGAAAATGAAAATGAAGAAGAGCATAATGAAAGTTCCGATGTACGTAAAATGTCAGAAATAAAGATAATCCCTGATTTTGATTGTTTTTATTTTTATTTTTTTGTAATTGTCATAATATTGAAGAATGATCACTGTAAATACCTACTTTTGAACTGAGATTTTAATGATTAGATTTATATGGTTTAAATATATAAACCTGTGTTTGAAAACCATATTTTATACAATATAAATTTTGTGTTATTTAACCTTCTTTTCTTCCATCATTAGACCAGTTTCAGTAAGACACTTTAAAAGTACTATAAAATTTTCTAAGTAAATCAATCCAACAAAGATATATTCGCAATCGTGGGGTTATACTCGCTTATTTACTTACAAGGAATTATCGACACAAAATCGTTACTTACAAATAGGTACATATTAATCTCTCACGCGTCCTACTATAACATACTGACTTAGTTACGAGCAAATAATGTACGTAGGACGCGTGAAGCTTTAATCTCTTTTAGCACAAAACATATAATTTGACTAAATTATGCATGAAGAAAATGCATTTAACCACTCTATATAGATATCATCTTCGGACGCTCCGGGAATATGACAGTTGCCGAACAGTGACGAAGATTTCTATCCGCATTATTACTTTTGGATTACTGTACTCTTATTCATGTCAGTCTTGTCACAATAATACAAATATTAACTAATGTTTTCGCGCAGCGCCATCTAGTTTTAAACTAAGCAAAACTGCAAATATCACTTTGAGTACGGACGTCTCTTTTCATTTGATGTGCCTGTTGTTATTTTTATTGTAGGCATAAAAACACGAATAATTAATCCAAAATAAGATTCACCCCTCGTATCTGATATAATTATTAGAGTTATCCTCACACCCACTATTACGATTCACCTATGATTCTACTCGTCTATACTACTCTTTTAAATTATAACGCGTTTGTTTGAACGTTCTAATCTTAGGAACTACTGATCCGATTTGAAAAATTCTTTCGGTGTTAGATAGCTCATTTATCGAGGAAGGTTATAGGCTATTATAATATATCATCACGCTAGGACCAACAGGAGCGGAGCACTGCGGGTAAAACCACGAGGCACAGCTAGTAATAAATGAAATCAGTACATCTGGCACAGGATTAAATTTCAACCATACAAATCAACTGAAAAGCAATAAGAGCTTTATGTACTGAATAATTAGAGTTGTGATTTGAATAGCTTAACTTTTATTGTAAGGCAATGTCATTCACAGAGCGTAAAACATATTGTTTACGACTTATCAAAGCCAAGAAATCAATCGTAAGTATGTAAAGCCACTTTTTATCTACTGTTAAGATAAATTACTTGTCTATAAATCTTATGGAACATAAAAACTGTCTGTTTTTTAAGGAATAAATGAAAAGAGAAAACAGTATGAAACTGAAAACATTGATCTTGGCATTTTGTTACGTTTTGTTATATATGTCATTTGAAATGTAATGTCTGCTATATAGATAAGAATTAAGAACATAGTCAAACGACCTCATGGTCGTAATTAAAGGGCAATAGGCAGATCAAGTAAATAACAACACGGCCTATGGAATCTGGAAGCTAATGCAATTTCTAAATCTCCAGAATTCTTTCCAAAGAGTATATAAGTAAGCAAAATAGAATAACCTATATAGAAAATAAAATATTTCTTTAGTACTATATTACTGAGTCGCAATCGCATTTCTAAATTTTACAGCACTTTAATCAAATCTATTTTATAGAGAGTGAAGAGTGAAATAAATGGCACCAATACATCACTACATAGTATAAAACAGTCGCTTTCTCTGTCCCTATTTCCCTATGTCCCTTTGTATGCTTAAATCTTTAAAACTACACAACGGATTTTGATGCGGTTTTTTTTAATAGATAGAGTGATTGAGGAAGGTTTTAGTATATAATTTATTAGGTTTTAGACAAAGCGGGCGAAGCCGCGGGCGGTAAGCTAGTTTACTATATGTATATTTTCACTCTTACAGTATCTAACAAGCTTACCTGGTATCTCATAAAGTCCCTCCTCTCAAGACAGACTAAGCGTACAAGTAGCTACAATCCTCTCGGCTGTATCGACGCTTGCTATACTAATTCAGAGTTTAGTGTGCACCTTAATATGTTAGTATGTTAATACATACCTATTAGGACCAAATAAGTAATTGTATAATATGCTAAATTTGGACTGAAATTAATGAATTCGTAAAATAAAGTATTAGGTAGATAATAATATTTTCATTTAAAATCAGACTAGCAACACGGCTTGAACTCAAACTCAAACAAACTCAAACATTTATTTATTCAATTAGACTTCTTCTAGAGTACTTTTGAAACGTCATTACATATTTTTAACATTTACCACCGATTCGGAAAGCAGTATCTACGGAGAAGAACCGGCAAGAAACTCCATAGTTGCTCTTTTAAATCATGTCAGTTTTACAATTTAATTTTACAAAATACATATGTAACATCATAATATATTATAATAATATGCCAAAGAAGTGTCCTTGTACGGATGGATCCCTATTATTATTATTATCCTTTAATATGAACCTATAACATGAACTAACAATCACTTACTAGAGCTGAGTTTGTCTAATAGATTATTGCAGACTATCTTGAGCTCTAGTAATTAAAGATGCTTAAAAAGATATGTGCATATCCATCAACTATCTCTATTCTAAATTTCATCCAGATCTGATCATACATTTTCCATCCATCCCCTTTAAACGTTCGCGTTCATAACACTAGTACAATTTTTGTAGATTATATCAATACGAATTTATTCGCCTACCGTGTCGAACAAATCTTTGATTTTATCAACCGCACATATTTTGTAATCGTTTATAGGTTATCGTTACGCAAAAATGGAGTCATCGTAATTTGCTATCTCTATCAAGCGATATCGCACTATTATCTGTTTATTTTAAGGAATGTAAAGGAATTGTTAATAAATTATTTTACGATATGTACACTATTTGAATTTTTGAATCGTTTGTTAATATTTTCTTATGGAACGAATGGTCACACGCTTCTGTTTGTATATGCTAAATTTTATTAGGTAGAACTTTAAAATAGCTATTAATAATTTAATCATAATATAGTATTTAATATTAACATTATTTAATTTACAGTACAGTTTAAAATAAATATAAAAAGGACATTTTTACAATGACCCACTGCAAAAATTTAATATAATAAATAATAACTAAAAAGTTATGAAAAACAAATTCTGTTGCTCTCCTTTTTTAATATATTATATTTTATCTATTTTTACTTCACTTTTCATAATTTCAATTTTAAATCAGGTAAATAAATTAAGAATCAAACTTTCTTTACAAATACTAAACAATGGCAATGAAAACAACAACAATAAAGATACAATGAACTTACAATGTCACATTAATTTATGACTCATAAAATTTTGCAAGACTTGTAAAGAATTTACAAATAATGTTGCTTCATTTACAAACAATAGTTCAGACAAATATATTCGTATTTAATTATTATTTTAAGTGTTGTTATAGATATTTTAGATAATATAGAAATATACAAATTCTTTATAATAGTATATTTATTACGGTCTTTTACACAATAATTAATATTAAAAATGTACTTTGGATAGTACCCTCATAGGAGGCCCGTGTCCCAGCAGTGGGAACGTATATGGGCTGATGATGATGATGATGACTTTGGATAGTCACCTTATTTTTACGAAACTTCTAAGAAATATACTGATTACTGATGATAACATTTTACATACGTATTTATGTAATACGTAGGTATATTATTGTTCAAAAAAATTTCATCGTTTTACCCATAAAGTATAATTGATAGTAATAAATGTGTCACTAATATTGGATATAATTGCGATTAGATATTGTTCATTTAAAATTTAAATAATACTAAGCATGACTTAGTCGTCTTTCAATTAGAGACGAGTAACGTTACATATATAATAATCACTATTTTAAGGAAAATGTGGTTAGGATAATGCTACCTAACAAACTAACAAATATTTAGAGCATATCACGGAAAAGATAAGAATACAATTCAATAAATAACTTATAACCCACAAAAGTATGACACGAACAGAACATATGATCGAACACTACTTATATTAGTATTTAGTACATAGTTCATAACAAAAAAATTCGAGCCAACCGCATCCTACTAACTCCGCGACGAAACATATTCTGTTTTTAATGACCGCGTGAATACGAGCACTGCTTAGCCCCTGTTATTATAGCCCATAAATTCTAAAGACAAAACTACCAGTTACAGTTATTGCGGATATAAAAATCTCGATAAAATCCTAACAATTTGCAGCTCTGAATCCTTTTATTGCAACACGAGAGTCTACACTTTAACAGTCTACGAGTAGACACTTAAACACTCCATTATTATACACTTTGAGCCGATTTTTGTATTCTAACATCTACACTGTCGTCACTTCAACGTACGGATCGGTATTCCAAGGTATAACGTTATAATTGCTCCACACGAAATTTCCTTTCAACGTCAAAGGTGCTTCTGTCACGAGATACAAAATCGCTTTTGCTCCTTCCTCGAAAACTCTTGAAGATTTCCTATTTTCTTTAGTCGACAGATTGCCGGGGTTAACGCAATTTATTATGATACCTTTATCGGACCACTCTCTGTGTTGCAGGAACGTCACTGCATTGAGCGCAACCTTGCTCACAGCGTATACGTGCATCCCCCAACCTTCAGTTTTCTCAATGCCTTTTCTAGCTGCGTCTTCATATTCTTGCATTAGGGCTACTAACTCGTCCTCTGTAAGATTTGGATCGCTTATTCTAGCTCTGATTGTCTCGTTTTCAATTGTGGCTAAGAGTCCAGCGGGGCCGGACACATTAACGACCCTCGCGTTTTCCGTTAACAAAGGATAAACAAGCTTACCAAAATTTATGAACCCATAAAAGTTGACACTTAAAGTCCGCCGCACTTTTTCCGCATGACTCAAGTTTTTTTCTGATACATAATCCGTGTTGTTTATTAACAGGTCTATCCTTTCGTCTCGATCTTGGATACAGTGCCTGAAGTTGATGATACTTTTGGTGTAGGTTACGTCCAATCTGTAGTGTTCGATTTGTGGGTTTTTATCCAGGGATTCATAGATATGATAGCCGGTGGTATCGTCTTCTGTCGTGTAGTATATTTTCCCATCGTAGATCTTGGTTAGTTTCTTGAGCACTTGGTAGCCTAGGTTGCTAGAGGCCCCGATGACTACAGCAACGTTCATGTCTAGACTAATGCTAGCTGTAAATAGTACTAATCGCTGTTATCGGAGGCCATCGCATCCCGCGGCGTTATCAGGAAAATGACATGTGTGGAATGAGATAAGTTTCGGTGCGAGATAACGTGAAAACTCGAGTATTTCAGAGAAGATTAACAACACAATTCAGGTGATACGATGATCTCATAAAATATGGAAACTAGATTTACTCTTTCTAAATTTATTTCTATCAAATTATATCCAATATAAGATAATATAACATCATGATGATGTAATTATTAAAACCTAGTAAACAACATGCAAAATGTAAAATTGAATTATTCATTAATTAGACGTTATAATCTGCTTCAGATTTAAACGTGTTATCGAGTTCTTATCGTTATTGATTACAGTTATACTATATAGGTGTAATTTGCGTTATCTTCAGTAAGTGCGTTGCCGTTATATAAACAAGTTCATTGCCGCATAGAAACATCTCATAAACAGCGGAATGACCGTGGTAATTATTTGTAGATTACGATGATAAAATAGAAAACTACGGAAAGTTACATCCATCTAGAACTAAGAAGACTACTGAATAAATTTATAAAATTATAAATTCCTATGTTTATGGTTTTAAATAACAGAATTTATAATAATACTTACTGAATTGTTTTTTATAAACTCGGTCCGCATTTTTAGGCATTTTTGAACAGTGAACCCACCAATCTAATCGTTTCTATTTATCGTAATTTGTTAAGTACATTGCGACCTTACTTTTGTTGGTAGTTAATATTTTACGCTTTAATTCTTATTATTATATATTTTCTTAAATTTAAGAGTACATTTACATTTATTATTAAAATACATAATTATTTCATAGAAACTTACTTC
This sequence comes from Colias nastes, assembly GCA_907164665.1. Taxonomy (NCBI): domain Eukaryota; kingdom Metazoa; phylum Arthropoda; class Insecta; order Lepidoptera; family Pieridae; genus Colias; species Colias nastes. Next base: position 615 of record CAJQZM010020998.1, on the reverse strand, counting down.
CTATATTCTCATAATAGAAACTGTACGTAAGTATTAAATGCAGATTATCTTACGGTTGACATGTCCAAATAAATTGTAGAGATTTTCTTAATATTACTAACTACTACCATTAAATTTTATTATGGTTCATGTGTACTAACCTAACCTATAATATGACCTAAGACTAATAAAAGAACTATAATTCCAATCATAATGATAGCCAGACGTAGGAATGTTCCAAAGTATTATCTGACTCGACTAGGTCCAAAAATTAGCTTATTAACTTCCAGTCATGTTAATTATAATTTTTAAAGGTCAGAAAAATTTATGTTATTATCCGGAACGTGCCTAATTGCCGACATTCAGTACTTTCAACGACGTCGCAAATTGTTCATAATGACGTTATATAGTTTTACTTTTTATGGTTGGAAATTGAAAAATCGAACAAAGAGTTGAGTTTTATCATGCGAAATAAAAGCCTAGATTATAATTAATTGCATTTTTGGCACAATGAACTAGTCTCGAACCTTTTAAGCTATTGCATAGCTTCTATCGCGGGCCTTGAGCGCGGGGACCGAAATTCAAATTCAAATTCAAATTTCTTTATTTGCAGAATGTAGATTTACAAAGATGTTA
>CAJQZM010020996.1:0-29954 GCA_907164665.1 Colias nastes | reverse complement strand
AAGAAACAAGTCAAAATCACTCTTAAAATCGATACGGCCTCTTAAAGATTTAAGCATACAAAGGGACGTAGGGACAGAGAAAGCGACTTTGTTTTATACTATGTAGTGATATACAGTTTATATAAGCTTATACCTGTAATTAACATCACATAGAACCTAAATTCTCGAATAAACACATAATATTGCACTTAATTATTGAGTTGGACCCATCCAAGCGGATGATTGCCCGCATCCACGGATGTATCGATTCAAAGAGCCCTAAATAAGTTAACCGTGTTAATGTTTAACTGAAGGGTTGTTCCTTGGGGATGTGAGCGATAGAGAATTTCAATTTGCCCTTTGTAACTTATTTTTTCATGATGATAGTTTATTTCATGTGTTGTAGGCGGATTTAGATACATTATTTGTAAGAAGGATTATCCTCTTTTGATAATTTTAAGTTTCAAAAGTTCGCTAAATATTCTCTTTTTTAATAATAATCGGGTGAAGCCGAAGAAGATACCCATGCGGTCTAATCACAATTTTCTCGGTAGATAGGTACTGAATTTTTAATTTTTCAAAAAAACATAAAAAAGATTGTGTGCCGAGCACACGCGTCAGGAGCGAAACTTCTTTGGCAAGATTTGATAAAATCGTCGCCTTGCTTCATGACGTGACGGTATTGCCATGACGTGACCTTGAAATTTTACTCTCAATGCGCATAAAGAAGTTTCACTTCAAAATCTGTGTGTACCCAGATTTACACCCTTTTTTTAGTGGGGAAATCTTGCATAGATACCCACGGCCTCCGGGGAAGGGGCCGTGGGTTATGTCGGATTCCTACCGACCAAAACCCCACTGTGTTCCGTCAAGCCGCATCAACGACAGGGCCACGGGTATAGGTAGAATTCATCCGTGACCCCAGCGGCAGCCCGTCGCCGGGCCCAAACAAGCTAAGAGCCTGCCAGCTCATGGCAGATTTAAACTCTAGGCTTCAGCCAGTCCTTATGTAAACTTTATAATATAAAAGCTTTCTGTCCTAATTAATTAAAAATTGTATTTGCTAATTATATGCAAAATGTTGGTACGTATGATTATAATAATATATTCTGACTACTAGGAGCATGCGCGCTGTAATACTCACAGAATAAAATGAATAATAATGAATTAAGGTCCGTTATAAAACTTTATAGAAAAGTAGAATATATTATGAGAACAAGCTCTCAACTTCTTAGATTGTTCAGTAGTTAAAAACTAATGAATATAAAATTAAAAACTATGTTTAATCATCTACCAAGACTTTATAAGAATGAATACATTAATTATTGTATATTAATTATATTCGTTGATAAACCGTTTTTGGTTATCCGAGATCTATCGTTAGCAAATAATATCTACTAATTTTTGATGGAAAGAAAGAAAGAAAATACTTGTTTATATTATTAATTATACTTATTTCCGATAAATACTAAATTTGTAACATGAATATACCGAAGTAAAATGATTTATTCCCAATCTCGATGTATGACATATAGGTCTAGATAAGTATGAATTAGCAGATTGATATATTCTTATACTGAAAGAGTTTTACTTACATATTTGTACTTTACTTAGCTACTATTATGTATTCTGTGACTTTACATCAACCCTTGAATCCATAAATAGGTACGTAGATGGTAATTTAACATTAAATACTTACTGCAACTAAATACAAAAACAACAAACCTTTTCCACAATGCATATAAGATGTATGACGCTGCCCAAATCTACATGGTGTTCACCAGACCCCAGGATGAATGCTTCTGGAACTACTATTTGCAGCCGCACATAGTGAGACACTATGCCTGTACGAGTTGACACCTGGAATGGGAAATATAAAATATTATGCACTTCAATTAATAAGGACTTAATGTACAACAAGCCGATGCAAGTATTTAGCTTATGTGTTATTTTGTTCTTAAGCTACATCACTGCCAAGTATCATCAAATTCCGTTTAGTGGCTTTCACATTAAATGTACGTTGTAGCACACAAAAGTTGTATGGATGAAGAATGAGGAAAAAATAAAGATAATCATTGTAGCAATCAGAACTTTTCAAGTTTTAAGCATAGGTACACTAAAAATTCACACTTTTGTACTTATAGATAACTTATTAAGATTTAAATTCACATCATATATTTTGTCCGTTTACTGTACCCGCTACTGTAATAGGGTGTTGTAGATCCCAAAATCGTAGGCATTCCAGGATTAAAAGCCTACGCCCTACACGTATATGTACTTCTAACCTCATCAAATTCGTTTCAATTGTTTCGAACAGCAGCTCGGATAAAAAGAAGAAATACAGCTTGTGTTTTATCATGTAAATTTTAAATGATGCCTGTATGTTATATTTGGACATTACAAACGGACGCTTCAATTATATTTGTTCGTAATAGGTAAGCTTAAAAAATGTGGTTAGTTTAAGCTTTATGGTAGAGTTATCCAAAATAATATTTAAAATAGAACGATAAAACGTACCAAAAATAAATAATGTTATACAGGAACCATTAGTTACATATTATACATTTTTGCATTTTAATATTAAAACCAATGGTGTTGTGTAACCAATGTTTAAACAATTTTCCAGATATGGATAGAGAATTTTTCAAATAGAAATAAAACAGTACCTACGTGTTTTTTTAGTTAAAAGTATTAGTTTAAAATTCAGTTTGGGAACGCTGTATGAATTCGTAGGTATATATTGGACCCCCCAACGGTCCAGGCCTTGTCGCGGCGGAGGGGCTCAGTAGCTCAGAGTTATGGCCCTCTGAGTGAATCGAAATTGGACCAGCGAGGGGCTGAACGGCTGGTTTAGAGTCGGGGAGATTCGACCGGCCCGACGGCCAGGGCTAGGTGTGGCCCAGCGGCCGCTGTGTGCGGCGTGGGATGGCGACCAGAGGTCGTGGCTTGGCGGACCCAGTGTCCACTAGGCAAAGGTGGCGCTGAACGGCAGTCGGGGTTGGGAGGCCTCGACTGACCCGACGGCAGAGGTCCTGTTTGTGGACCAGAGAGGAGCCGGCTTTTATGCGGCGGTGGATGGCGGCCAGAGGTCGCGGCGCGCCGGGCTCGCTGGTTTAGCAAGCCACGCCGTGCAGCGGAGGGCGGGATCCCGACGCGTCATTGTGATGACGCGCGGAGACTCCTGCAGAGAGGTGTGGGGCGGCGGCCGCTGTAAAACGGCCGTCTGCCAACTCGTAATCCGGTCCGTGGGGCCGGACCGAGGGCCGCCACCTCTGGTGAGGTGGGGGCTGCGAGGTAATCTCTATAAAAGTGCGCCGGAGGGTCCCCCGACGTGTATTTCACACATCGGAGGACCTTCCGGCGTGCACCCTCCGGCCGGACGGTGTTGGGGTCGGGGGTTCGGGGGAACGCGGATGATGGAGCGGGGAAAGATCCATTGTCTGCGCGTTGGTGGCGTAAGCCTTCGTTCCAGCAGCCGCCAGCGAGGGGGGTTCTAGTGGTGGGCCTGGAAACGGGCATCTGCTGGGCGGGACACGCGGTAGAGTCGTAACCGTTCCCGCAGTTCCGTCCAAAGCAGCGCGATGGAACAGAGTGGGGTTTTAGTCGGTAAAAATCCGACATAACCACGGCTCCATCCCCGGGAGCCGGGGGTATCTAAGAAGATTTCCCCACTATAAAAAAAAAATAAAAAAAGGTATATATTGGAATGATTTACCACCGATTCGGAAAGCAGTTTCTACGGAGAAGAACCGGCAAGAAACTGTAAAGTAGAAACTTTACAAACAAACCCCAAAAGATTGTAACAAATCAATCTAAAAACATTTTATTTCAGTACACACAGGAAACTTAACCCTTCGAAACGATTTCTTAATTATTTCTACACAATCGTTTACCAAATGCCACAGAGTAGTGTAATACGCAAACAATCACTTGCCTACGTGACTGGAATACAAGTAACTTCATATATACCTACTGTGGCATTGTAAATGGCCATAGCAGGGGCAGTTACGTTTTGTAAAAAAACCTTGCGAATTGTGTATATAGGAACGTTACGGAGGAATACAAATTCGAAACATTATTTTAGTGCGTTGTTTGTAATTTTTATGAAGTGAACATCTTTTGTTTGTGATATTTTTATATTATCGTTTAGTTAGTCTGCTTTTACAATATTTTGATAATATTATATCCTACTTAATATTATTATAAATGCGAAAGTTTGTGAGGATGGATGTGTATGTGTGTGTTTGTTACTCTTTCACGCAAATACTACTGAACCGATTACAATGAAATTAAGCACACATATAGAGGGTAACTTGGATTAATACATAGGATAGGTTTTATCCCGGAAATCCCACGGGAACGGGAAATACGCGGGTTTTTCTTTGAAAACGCGGGCCGCGCGAAGCCGCGGGAGGAAAGCTAGTTATTTAATAATTCTCATATTTGAATTAAATATCGTTGTTAAAACGAGATAAAGTGGCTTCTAACTATTTTTAATATTTTATAAAAAATTGTTATTTAATAGCTCTAGACTCTACATTTACGTAGAATAAAAATAATAACATTTATAACTGTCTTATAATTGTATGATTAATAAAAAAAATGTGTATCTCTTTTATAATTAGCCCCAAATTGCCGAAATCTCCATAACAAACACAATAATTACGACAATTCCCGGTTTCTTTAATGATAAAGCCCATAATAAGGTCTATTCCATATAACAGGTCTTGCGAATTCAGTCTCCTTTGCAAAATACGATATAAAACGAGAAAAAGTCGCTCGAAGGCGCTCTCTTGAATATTTTAGTGCTCCGAGATGGCACAGGGCTATTTGCATAAAGAAAATTATACGTATCGGCTTGAAATAAAGGAATCTTTTCGGTCAGCCTCGGGTAAAAGAGCAGGCCCTTCAGCAAATAAGGTGTCATGAATCATCGCGAAGGGTCAGGACAAAGGGACCCTTGGCTGGGCTCTTGCAAAACATTGTAATGGAGATATGTTAGTGAAAGTTAGAAATAAGTGAACGTAAATCATTAAATCATGAGTATGTTGAGATGTTACGCGTTTTGGATGTTACGGCGCAGTTAGAATTTGTTTTGTTTTTGTTTACATACAGGGTGTATCGTAGTGTGCACAGGCGATTATTCCGTAGCTATTTGAGATATCAAAAAACTTAAAACTGATATTGAAAGTATTTTACCTGATAAGTAAAATGACAATAATAACTTTTTAAAAATAAAACGGGAAATATCCAAAAAATTTACATCAAACAACGACTCAACAAAGATTACACCCGGTATGTGCAAATTTGTAAAGGGAAACTAAACTGGAACTTTTTCTTATAAATTGTAGTTAGATGAGCAAAGATGGACGCACGGATGAGCTAGTTATATAGGAAAGAAAGTAACTATAATATTTAAAGTAAATAACAATAACGTAAAATATGTTAAAAAATATATCAATCATCTTCATATTTTAATCTTTCGTATTAAAATATGAATTGTTAAGTTAATTCGATCTACATTATGAGTTTTTAAAAATTATTATAACTTTTATGTACATATCCATTTAAAAGTTATTATGTCGATATATTGCCTCATAAAATGTGGCAATATATCACAGGTAATAAATTGGATGGTTTAAATGTGTTTAAAATTTTATTCGTTCGTTTGTATTAACAATAATTACTTTATATAATTTATTATGGTTATATAAAGCCTAAATATAAATGAACTTTCACCCACGATCCTGTTATAATTAAAATAATGGCATGTGTTGAGCAAATACCAATTTCTTGATAGCTATTTTCGGTCAGTTATTTATATATTTTAATCATATTTATTAATGTCATAGTTCACATGACTGAACAATGTTCTCTAACGACAAAGGACAATATGTAGCTTATTTAATATTTATATAAAAACATTATGTACACAAAAAAATGGTTGCCTGTAAAGTCGGTTTTACGGGCGAAGATTTTACGTGACAACGTCTTTTTCTCGATCATAGTTGAGTGGGAGAGAGACGCAAGGCATTCGGCGGGCCTCTCTCTCGTTCGGTGACTCATCGTAACGTTACCGAGCGTTACACTTTTTCATAAGTGACTCCCAGCCGCAACCTAATTTAAGACGTTGTCACGTCAAAAGGGAAAACTAATCATGTAATCATAATAGATTTATTAATTATATCTATTTACTATTTAAATTAGTACTAAGTAATATCAGCATCCCCTTTCGATTAAAAAGTCAATGTGTTAATGTTTTTTAAGTTATCTATCTCTGTTCAAAATGTTATCCAGATCTGATCAGCTTTTTGCGTGATAGGGTAAGAAATATCCATCCCGTACGAACTTTTAATATAAATAATTAGGAACTAGGTACGTCAGAAAGTTTATTTCAATAATTTCTTTCTCAAACACATTTCGTAGGTATTTCGTGAAATGATCAAATAACTAATAAGGGAACGTAGAAACCACACCGACCAAAAGAAAAAGGACAGAATTTTGTTGGTAGTTGCATTAAATGTAGCGCAATTCACTTTAGCAGAGTAAACAAGTAAAGTGAACTAGAAGTGTTATTTGGATCGCACTAATGGAAGCGCTGAAATAAACTAGCCGTGGACTGTGGCTTCGTTTAATTTATTTTTCTGATAAGAAATAAGTTAAGAGAAAATATATTAAATTTTTGTTTGCTTTTTTGTTACGATTGCAGTACAAGATCAATTTCAAAAATAATTTTATCATTACGAAAGTAGGTAAATTCTTAAAAAAAAGAGCGTGTGTGCCGAGCACACGTGTCAGAAGTGAAACTTCTTAGGCAAGATTTAAAGATACTAAAATCGTCGCCTTACCCCATGACGTAACGGTAATGCCATGGCTCGACCTTGAAATTTTACTCTCAACGCATACCTAAAGAAGTTTCACTTCAATAATCTTCATATAACAATATAAGCTATATTTTTTAGTACCTAACTAAATAAATAAATAAAAATTGCACATTTTGATTCATTCTTTCAATAATGCATGTTTATAAATTAAATTAAATTTCTTTTGCGATTACCTACAAAAATGTAAAACAGTTTTTTTTGTATTAAAGTTATAATGATGTCTTTAATTGACCTGGTTGGCGCAGTGGTTTGTGACCTTGACTGTGTTCTAAAGAGAGTAGATTTGATTACGACAACTGGAAAATACTGTGTGAAAAAAGTTGTGTATATAGCAATAAATTTATAAATCTTAATAAACCTACATTTTGAATAAACATATTTACAAAGATAAAACATTCACAGTTACTCTTCAAAAACTCGACCTTCATAATCAACTACGAAAAGGCCCCTTAATAAATTTTAATAATACCTACTTATTAATTTCTCTTTGTCCTAAGCAAGGTATTAAAGAAAATATTTCTACAAATACCTTTGAATCTAACTTTGAGAAGTTGATCATAATTAGTTTATGTTGACGGTAACATTTTAGTTAAATCATAATTAATTTCTCTACAGATATTTTATAATAAACTTTGACATCGAATACTTGGCCATTTTGCGAGCGAGTTTTAATAGAATTAAGATTTAGAACATAAATAATTGTTGTAGGTCAAAGATAAATTGTGAAAATTATTTTTTTTAATATTTTTATACATAACACATGCATAATATGTATAAAACTATAATAATAAGTATGTAGGTATTACAAAATGTATTCATTACGAAGTACCTATCTGTACCTACTTTGCGTTAATAAAAATAAAGATAACTCAAAATATTTTTATTTTTATTCTCTGTGCTCTACTTATATTTTTCTTTAATCTGCTGTAGTTCACATAAAGTTATTCTTATGTTCAGTCTTTTTCACTTCACCTACTTTTAATTTCTACTATCACCCCATTCCCGACATAGAACCGTATAAATTTAAAAACGACATTGTTGAAACAGTTTTCCCAGTAAAGCTCTTTATCATGATGTTATTCCTTGTCAGCATATAACTTAATCGCTGACATGACGTGACACACATCCACTGTAATCTGTTCATCTTGTATAATATTTATGTAAGATTTCATGTGAAATCCGTGGGTTTCTATCCGAAGATAGAATCTTACACTAAATTTCTTAGAATTACGAGGTCAGGGAGAAATTCTTAGAATTAAATAGTGGATGCTAGACACTATGTTTTAACAGAATCTCTCATGCAAGATTAATTCTAAAACTTGGTGTAATCTGTATGTTTATCTTAGCTTCAACTTGGCGGAGGAAATTGCGATAGTATAGTAACAGTATTATAATAAACGCGAAAGTTTGTGAGGATTGGTGGATGTTTGTCTTTTCAATATTTTACGAAACAAGAATAAATAAATAATAAAAAATTATTTTTCAAGAAACAGTTACAGCATTATGTTCAGACCCTTCGAACTAGTGGTAGACTGAGAGAAAATCTAGTTGACAAGGATTTTTGAACATTTAGATTCTTGTCTGGTGGTTAGAAGATAGTCGCTGATAATGTCTCCTCATAATAAGTAAATTTATTACGTAGATATGATGAAGGTAATATGTTCCAAAATTTTGTATTGTTCTTAATACTATTTATAACTTTAGATAAGACGTATAAAAGACAATGGAAATAAAAAAGTCTATTAATTCAAACATGCCATGGGATTACCTTAGGGACTGGAAAGTTCGTGATAAAACCTTGTAAAAGCACGGGTACAGAGTAAAACTAATCCACAAGAAATCTAGCAAAGAATCACACGCTAATCAATACGAAATCCGTATAATCCAACATCTATGCGTGCATTGAATAGAGAATAGAGATGGGTGAAACATTAATAGAAGCCGACGCTCAAGTGAATTCAGCCGAAGTGTGCCGACAGCATTAAAATGTATACCCCGAGCTAGGTCATGCATGTTGAATAATTTCGGCCCAGAGGTTATGAATATTTTATTTTCAGTGAGAACAACGTTTTAAACATTGTATCTTGTGTACTTCGCTTAATCCACTTTGCTAAAGTCTATGGTAATTTAAGTTTGACTTTGAAAGCGGTTTACTCGTACCTACGCATGGGTGTGTTTGTGAATTTTGCTGCGGAATTTAGAGTTGGGCGGCTGTGTTTGAATTTAAACTTTCATACTTAGTAATTGCGTAGTTAGAGTTGTGTGTGTGAACGCTTTATAAATGAAGCATTTGAACCATATTTTTGTCAGCACAATTGAACAATTTTTATTAAAGCTTGACTAGTAATAGATTCATGTGAATCTAAATTATTTTAAAACATAGCGAGTTGCACGTATGTGTTTTATAGTTCCAGGTATCGTGATGATAAATTATAGTTTTTTTTTGTATTGCAATGCTGTAAGTTTTATCGAGGTATGTGCAAAACACAGGTGAGAGACATTAGGATGAGAAGGTTAATTATATACTTTGTGACCGTGCAATTATGAACCTTAAAAGTAAGTACAATAAAGTATATAATAAACTAAAATAAACATAAGGAAATATAAAATTCAAGTACTTTGTCCGTAATTGTAAGTTCGTAAAATTGAGGGTTTCATAATGCATTCAGCTATTTGGGAAATGGTTTTGCATTTGAACCCTTTGGGTTACTTGTTAAAATTAAGTGCTGCTAAATGGATGGTCATAATAGAATTGAAGGAATGGACTACATTTAAAGAAATATTAAGGATGAAATGAAACGAAAGTGTTGGAAAAGGTCTACAAAATTTGTTTTATTTTGTAGATTTTTAGATGGTTTATTTGGTGATGATAATGGAGTAATTGCGATTTATAATGTTGGTATATACTCAGGAATAACATTAAATTTTGAAGAAGAAGATATAAATTTATATGAATTCTTAAAAGATAATTTTTACAATCTTCCGAAAAAGAATTTAGTTAATTTTTATTTACAAGAGCAAATCTTGTGTTTAATCTAATTTTGAAATGTAACTTCTAAGATGGCTATTTGATAAAATAAATAAGAAAATTGAGTCCCATCTTAGTCGCTTCTTATTTAGAAAATTTTCGTATACAAAAGAGAGGGAAGATATACAACGTTAAGAAAAGAAAGAGAGCATTATATTCTAAGAAGTCTCACTTCTATTACCTGTAGATGGAGCACTCGCGTCTTTCTCAAGAAATGTAACAACGTGTAATACATACGTAAAATGTTTTGCATAAATTACCATACTGAATTCTAGGCTTTCCTTTTCTCAAATAAAGATTTTTGACACTTGGATTTCTTCAATATGAAAAATAAGGTACTACACAATACACATGTCTCTAGCATCTTTAGTATAGTTTTTTACCCGTGAGCCCAGAATCAAGAAGTCTTAAGGTTTGACTCTACGTACAGATAAACAAAAGAAAAAGGGTGAATTCTATTGCTCTGGCGGGATCACGGGTGTCCGAGTGGTAAGGCAGAAGAAGCGGGTTCGAATCACTGCTCGTGATCAAAGTTTTTTTATTCTTTAAAAATTCATAAGAGAAAAGGGGCTCAGAAATCTACTTGTGTAAAGAAAGTCGATTACTGAAACAAATGTGGCATGCATCTGCCCCCTACAAGGCTTACACACATACTTCAAGGCTCCAAGATCCTGAAGTCACGCTAATAAAACTGACCAGTGAATCAAACGTTAAATGTATCCATCCCATGCCCCATTATATAGTGGCTATAACTCGCATATTAATGGAGCCAATACATTGAACAATGTAACAGCGTTATAATGCATCATCTATAATTTGATTTAAGGCATTAGCCGGTAAGCATCGAGTATCAGTGAATTATCTTCAAGTGATTTACGACGCAGCTAGACGTGGCTGTAAGTGATATTAATGCTTGTCTTATCTATGAGATTACGTTTACTAGGTGAACGTATTTAACTGTAGAAGGAGGTTGAATTAACATGTTTATAACGCTATGATTGTGACAATTTTGATGTGATTTAGATGACACTATGATGAACTTGGTCATACTTATGATTAAGCTATTTTTTATGGTGCTTAAGTTACATTGAACAATAAATTCGTTCAATAAAATATACTTACAGTCCTTTTAATTTGTAGTTCATGATTTTTTACTTTTTGTTTTAAGTCTGCTTGTATTAATTTAGTTATTTAAAAGAAAACTTCTTGTGTTCAATAAATCAACTCAATAATATATTCTGTTTCTAACAACGATTTGAAAATATAATATATTTTATGTAGTTTTCCAAAGATGCAATAAGCGTATTGCAGATCCCTGTCTCGTACAATCAAATTGTATTTTATCGAGAAATATGTTACGATAAATGAAAGCACAAAGTGCGCATAAAATATTATATATTTCTAAATCTTATGAATCTCACCTGACACTCGTAGGTGCCGTTATCTCGTTTCTGCACAAACTTAATTTGAAGGGTCCAATCTTCTGAGCCTTCCCCGTGTAGTACCTGAAATATTTAATAGTCGTATGAATTGTATGAAAAATATAAGGTTGATAGTTGTGGGATAGAAAAATATTGAAATGTGTCTTGTAAGAGATGTATTTAAATTTTCGTGAAAGAACTATTATTTGTTAGTATTTTTCTAGATTTTTAGTGTAATATAATTCTAATAATCGTGTGAATGATGGCTGCTAAAAATCAGTATCAATATTTAGAATGTTGTTAGTATTATACACATTATACTATCTAGATTTTCGTAATAGCGCACTGTACTTGTTGATATTATAATATACGCCAGACATTGTTGCTATATATTTTAAAAAATCTCTGAATTTTCGTTTGTCTAATGCAATTAAAAGTGTAGATATAATATGTATTTCTTTATAGTATTAAAAATGTTACACACCATTTTAAATAATAACAAACTATTTGAGATGACTTCGTAAATATTTATTTACTTTTTGCGCAAATATCTCGGGAAAAAACGAATATTTTCATAGAAATAAAATATGAGCTTTGGAAACAGAATCAACAAGTTGATTGCAGTCGCTAGTGTTTAATCAATATTGTCCTAAAATGCCTGGAAAGTGTTCAAAATATTTAACTACGATATAAACCTATTAAAACTTTAAAATATCGTTATTATACCTTACTAGCTTTCCGCCCGCGGCTTCGCCCACGTTTTCAAAGAAAAACCCGCATAGTTCCCGTTCCCGTGGGATTTCCGGGATAAAACCTATTCTATGTGTTAATCCAAGTTACCCTCTATATGTGTGCTAAATTTCACTGTAATCAGATCAGTAGTATTTGCGTGAAAGAGTAACAACACACACACACACACACACATCCTCACAAACTTTCGCATTTATAATATTAGTAGGAAGTAGGAAATAGGATAGGATAACATTTATATTTTAGTTCAATAACTTAAGTTATGTCAAGTTAAAGTTTTCCCATAACTGAGAGGTTGCACTCAAGATATCGATTTTACCAGCAGCTTAGCATAGTTGTCATTAACAATTTTCAAGTTACCTGAGTTAAGTTTAAGTTTGATCCTTCCCAACTTAAGTTTGTCTAACGATTATGGAGGCTTTATTCACAAGAGCTGTGTTTAATTTGTATCTAATTTAATTTTGTAATTGTTTTATATGTAAACTATTCATCTATACTAATATTATAAAGAGGAAAAGTTTGTAATTATGTAATTATGTATGTATGTATTGTTTTCACGCATAAACCTCTTAACCGATTTTGATGAAATTTGGCACAGACAATCTTTAGACCCTGAGAAAGAACATAGGCTACCTTTTATTGCGAAATATGTACCACGGGCGAAGCCGGGGCGGACCGCTAGTGATATAATAATTTTTAATTTATATTGAAAAAATCAGCAGTAGTTACTTATCTTTAAAATGAATGAATGAATGAATGAAAAATACTTTTTTGCTTTGATAATACATAAATACATATAACAAAGACAAGATACATAAACAGCAAAGGGCGGCCTTATCGCTAGGTAGCGATCTCTACCAGGCAAATATTAGGAATTTAATAGAAATAGTTATATAACAATCTTAATAATTAACAACTTAAAATCTAAAGGTGTGATGAAAAAAAATAATAACGTTATTAAAAACAAGAACTTATCGATACTTATTGTAGTGACAATTACCTAGAAGGATGAGAAAATTTTAACTTGAACGTAGAGATATGATAGAGCCACATAATTTTGATAAGTTTCACTTTTATCGCGTTCACGAAAGTGCATTTTTATGTGTGTGTTCGTGTATCACACAAAAACTAATATAAACAGAGTGCGATGTCATGAGATTTATCTTTATTACAAGCCGACCCTTTCCGTTCGTCCCACCCTAATCACCTGGTATGAAATATAGTTTACGACCTTTTCTCATATAATATATTATACTGAATATACGAAAAATTTCATAAAAATCGGTTAACCCGTTTTGAAGGAGTGATGAAGACAAAAGATTTTGTGAGATTTACATTTTACGAGAATGTGTAATGATGGATGAATAGATCTTTTAAAAAAAAGAGCATGTGTGCCGAGCACACGTGTCAGAAGTGAAACTTGTTTTGTAAGATTCAAAATGGTCGCATTACTCCACGACGCTACCTTGAAATTTTACTCTCAACGCGCCTAAAAAGTTTCTTTTCAAAAACATGCAAGTACATACATTTTTATGTAAGTACTCACATATGCTCTTTGGTATAATACTAGATTACATAATATTATACTTAGTAGGTATACCAATAAGGCAATAAACTAGTTTATAAAGATGTAAAACAAAATATAATGCCCGAACTGATGCTGATCAGATATAAAATAACCATCTATAAAAATACTGCTAATATACCTAAAATGCAATTGTGAATTATAAAAAATTACTTGCATTCTCTAATATTTCCTTCTAGCATTTAACAATATTAAATTTTTGTGCCAGCTGCATTTGAAGTTAGTTTTTATTACGGCTCCGTGCAGCTAGTAAACCTAGTTATATTATTTGGAATTGCATCGCTACATTTTCTATACACGTACGCAATATTGTTTGTAATATAAATTGGGTCTCAGGGGAAAAAGTTTCTCATACAAGTTGTAAACAAATGTCGTTTATTTGTTTTGTTCACAGCGCAATAATGTGCTGGCCTCCGACACGGTGACTTGTTTTAATCGAGACTTGCCAACTATTTATGAGATAATGTGATGTTCTACATGTGTTTTGCTTTAGCTTTGATATTAAGCATTTCCTCAATGATATTTGTAAAAAGTTCGACACTTAAGGGCGTATTTAAATCACTAGCTTTTTTGTAAAAAAGTTCTATCTGTAACCTTTCCAATAGTTCGAGATACACAATGAATACCCGTATTAAATGTATGTGTTAATTCTTTAATGCATTTTTAAAATATGAATGTACATATTATTACTATAAAACACAAAACTAATACGTTACCTAACACAAACCTGTTATAAACTAATCCTTTAAACTCCTCATGTTAGTACACATTTCATTTAACTATCCGCATTGGATCTAAATATAGTTCACATTATGGCCTATATTCGAATGGAACAGGATTAATGCGTGAAGGCAGCAAGTGAACCACACACACAACACAATAGAAAACAGAACTATAGTAAAATCGCCTAAGCCCCTAATACGAATAAACAGACCTAGATATCATTGGTTTGATAAGGTAAAGTCTGACCTGAGTGTTCTGCAAATAATCATACTAAGAAAGAACTAACTGAATGGTAAATAAATAGAAGATTGACCATACAGAGTTAATAAGAAGTATGATCAAATGATTAAATCTCACCATATCGGCGTTATGAAAAATGATTACAGTAAGACAAAACGTTTGCCGGGAGAGCGGGAGAGATAGTTATTCTTTATATTTTGTTCATGGTCTATCCTTTACTATACATAATGTGTATATCTATCACATTCTTTCTAAAAGTGTATTACATTATGTTTTACTGAGGTATACACGTTGGATATACATGTTAGCATGTTTTATTTCGTGTACAGTGCTTGCCATGAATTTGAAACACCGGGATCAATAAAATCTACACCAACATCCACTGGTTATAAAGAGATAGTAATTTTGATGTCTGTTTTAGCAGGACTCAAAAATTAGTTAGGTACATTTTAACTGATTCACATAATCTGCTGTATTTTCGTTAGTTTCTATCACGATTCACGAGAGTAAGATCTAAATAAATCTCATTTTAAATCCGTTAAAAATTTCTCGTTTCTAATAAATTATTCGTGTAGAAGCAAAAACACAGTTATGCATGTTAGTTTTTCTTTCTTCTTTAATTCCTAATTTCGAATTTAATTTAAAGTAAGACCATGAATCATCAAAAACATGGTATATGTGTAATTAACAAAACAGGAAAGCCCTGTCCCGTCATCCATCGCATTATCTTTTAATTACTGTATTATCCTTCTTGATAAGTTTTCCAAACTTGTTCAGTATATCCAGGATTAATATGACTAATTGTTATAGCTCAATTACTTTTGGTTAAGTACTGAATCGGGATCTTTATCATAAAAAGTAATACAGGGATTAGCGAAGTGCTATAAATTAAAAAATATCGTCCGATAATGTTCTTTGTAAGTGGAAGTATTTCATCGTAATGGTTATTTGCTTTTGGACTTTGGTTGAAATTTTGTTCAAAGTTTTACAATTGATCTGAAGAGATATGTGAAAGCAAAATTAATACTTATTTATTGGTTCTTTCTACACATATAAGTAACTATGAAAGTGATAATCATCATTTTTATCACAAATAAGATGAGTCTAATAACACCTTTAAAACAAATAAGGACATTTTCGTGACAATTACATATCTGACCATGACAGCGAATATACAAACAAAGCACCGTACATAATATTACGAAAAAAAAATTAATACATACATGAATTTAATTTTTTGGTTTATGGCATTGATATGCTTTATCTATATATTATATTAAAATGAAACCCGTTTTCCTTGGTCACGGAATCACGCGTGAACGGGTGACCGATTTCGATAATTCTTTTTTTATTAGGTATATTCCTTGAAGTACGAGGATAGTTCTTATGTAGAGAAAACGTAAATATGTACCACGGGCGAAGCCGGGGCGGACCGCTAGTAAATAATAAATTTATAAAGAATAGAAAAAAAAACATTTCATTTAAAATTAAAATATATATTCTACCACACATAGCTATTTAACACGTACAAATAATTAATCATTACAAAAATTATCGACAAGCCAAAGAGCTACAAATCAAAACCTACACATTAGTCTGTGCCTACACTAAAGGTAAGCCCCACTGACCTACCGCAGTCCTATTATAAATTAACGTGACCCAAAGCTTCGAGATAGTTGTCATTAACAATTTTTAAGTTACCTCAGCTTGCTAACTTCTTCACTCTTCAAAGTGCGCGTCCCATTTGATTATAACCCTTCTAAACCCTTGTCAGGGCTCAATGAAATTAATTATTAAAAACGTTGCCTAAAATCTATAATGTAGGCTTAGGATAGGTTTAAAGATTTTGTGTAATCCTTTAATAAGTATTAAGAGAGAATAAGAATACTAGCTTTATACTGTGGGTTTGTTTGTATTCATTTTTCAATGAGTTGCTTAGTTTCATACAGCTATGATGTTATGCGAAATTTTGTATATAGAACTTATATAGATATTTCATATAGAACTTAGAGAGGCGAGAGCCACGATCATACCTTGTTAGGTTATTGCTTTATTTGATTTATCTTTATCGATACCAACAGTTTCATTATAATGCTTACTATATTCTATTGAAGATACCCACTTACCAAAGGAGATGGCAGAAGTCTACGTGCAAGTCAATTAAAAACCTAACCATTTCTGGTACAGAAGATCTATTTCATTATACGAATAAAAACGTCATTCGTTTCCACACAGCTATAACTTAAAAGAAATACTGCGCGTCAAATGGATATTGAGGCGGATGATGAATGTGTGTAATAAAATGGGGAAGGCGAAAGTTTTAGCCGGCGAATTTTACATTGACTATCCGATATGTCATACGTTAATATCACAAATATTGGCTTCAATCAATCTAAACAGGGATTGCTGACTGGATGTTTTGCGTAATGATGATGTCATCGAGTTGTATATGAATGAGAGAACGAATTTCAATATTTAGTAAGTAGTTTGGTTTTAATTTTAATACAATTTCTTGGTTAAAAATTATTACAAGTTTAGTTATTCCTTAGGGTACGTAAATAGTGAGTTTAATCAATCTATAAAACAAAGACAATGACATTGAGTGTTGGATGCGATGAATGATGGAAACAAGAACGAAATACTATTTTAGGTTAGGTTTATATGAAATTTTATAAATAGGTAACTACTATTGAATATTTGCTTTGGTTTATATATAATTTTATAAAAGCTGAAAGTATTTCGTAGGCATTTATTTGACATACGGTTGAGTCCAAACAAAAATTGTGAAATATAAATTAGAGCTCGTTTATTTTTATACTGCATAATATAGAAAGCGAAAACAATGATTTAATAAAATCAAATAATATATAATTTTGTTTTTGATTTCATTGTATTTAAATTCCTCTGAGTTTACATGTCCGCTAAAGCAACTATTGACTTTTCTAGTAAGTGTACCAATTAAAGAAACAAATGAAAATCTCTTTAAGAGAGACACATAAGTAGCTACTTATTTTATTATCATATTTTGTGCATAACTAAGCGCTGTATCCAAGAAAAATAGAAACATATGTTAGTACAACTAGAGGTTTTGCCAAAATAAACAGAGAAATAACTTGACAATATTTCCATAGTATGCTACTTGCATATTCTTATCCCGAATACATAATACTTTATTGTAAGAAATTTCCTAATAGGATACAATCCTATTATATTTACAATAAAATTTTAAACTTCCCAACTAATAATATATTATTTAAGCTGTGTGTTATTAAATTATATAAAAAGAGCGTGTGTGCCGAGCACACGTGTCAGAAGTGAAACTTCTTTGGAAAATTCTAAGATATAAAAATCGTCGCCTTACTACATGACGTGACGGTATTGCCATGAAATTGAAATTTTACTCTCAAAGAAGTTTCACTTCAAAATCACAATCTGGATTGTAACGGGTATTAACTCGCCGCCGACCGATTCTATTTTTAGCAATGTTTTCATTAATTTCCCTTTTAACCAACCTACATTTGCGTTGGGAACGAGTTAATAAAAATAAACAAATTATAGCACATTCGTATGTTCTTACTGAACAAGAATTTGCATATGAAAATATAGAGGAAGTTTTCAGGCGCTCTACAAGGCTAGTGGGACCTCATGCATATTCAACCGGTAATCTGGATCAAGAATTATATCTACTTTTGAGGTTACTTTTTAAAAATAAGCTCTAAGAATTTTGGTCTTTTTGGGGCTTAGTTTTGTTTGTAAATCTGTAGAAGAACGTTTTGACCATTTTTTTAGAATAAAATAAAGTCTCTATATGTTCATAATATTATGTATTTTAAACTGTATTCTCACCGAGATGGTCGCTTTCCTCTAAAGAATATATAGCTGGTCTAATACGTAACGTATTCAATGCACTTACAGTTCGATATACCATTCTATTCCTAAGGTTATCTAACGTGATTTGAAATTCTTCCAAAAATGAACATTGATACTAGAAAGCTGAAGAGTTTGTTTGTTTGAACGCGCTAATCTTGGGAACTACTGGTCCGATTTGAAAAATTCTTTCTGTGTTAGATAGACCATTTATCGAGTAAGGCTATAGGCTATATATCATCACGCTAAGACCAACAGGAGCGGAACAATGCGGGTAAAACCGCGGGGCACAGCTAGTATGGTATATGCCTTAAAAAGACTAATCTAGAAATACTTTAATTATGCAAACAAAAAGCAACTCACCTGAAAACGTTCATCATTCGTGTAGGTGAATTTCCCGGAGCTCAAGATATGCCAGTCGCGTTTTCTAATCCACGACACTTGCTGCAAACGGAAGGGAACCATTAATATTGTCAACTCATTCAACACGGTTGAAAAATAACAGTGTCATAATAAAACGGGAATTTGTTCTTGTTTAGTTTAAATGGTTTTTGTAATTGTGTGTTGGGTGTTACGTGTGCTGTTGATTCAACAGTTAAATTTTCAAGTTATGAAAACGACAAATATGGATTTGCATTTTTATTTTTATGGAAGAGACACTTTGAAATAAGATACATATTAATGTATGCTAAAAGGTGCAGAAATGCAAGATTGACCTATTAAATTAGAATTTTTTGTTGAAAGGTGCAATCACTAGAAACAACAACAAATTTTTCGAATTACATCTATATAAATTTATAAAATTTGAATTTGAATGCCATAAAACCAAAAATATCGAATTACATCTAGTTAATACTAGATATTAAGGCGAAGATCAGGGTTTGCATAATATTATATTAATAGAACTGTAGGTATCTTTGTGAATTTAAGAATGTCAGCCCAGTTAAACTAATTCCAATAAAAACCATACAAATATAGCCTCTATAAATCCAAAAATCACACCGATTACAAGGCTGCATTGTCATGTAGGTACGGAACAATATTCTCAATTTCGCTCGGACGTGTGCGATATGCAAATTGCGGACCAAGTCAGATTGTAATTGTGCCAACTTGCCAGCTATGAGCTTAGCAAGCGTTTTACAGTTTGGAAATTTTATACAAGTTCTGTGAATTTGCGCAATCCGTTTTACCGTTGAAACGTTTAGGTGTTTGTTATTTAATCGCTATTTTCATCTGTATAATAAATAGTTGTTGATACCTTAGGTTGATACCTATAGTTAAAAACTAATCGCTTATGTTCATGAATTTATTATTGTCACCGATCCTTGATAAGTGTGCAAAGTTTGAATTAAATTGTCTGTTTAAAGTGGCCGAAGACGAGTTTATAGGATTCGGTGACATACAAACATGTTATCAATCATACTGATGAAGCTAATAAAAACGTGTTAAGATTGAATCACCAAATGTGTTGCTAAGCTCGAGAACGGCTCGACCAATCGGATTTTTTTACGTTTTTGTACGCACTAGGAAGGTTCTTATGGAGAGAAAACACGAAAAGGGGGCAATAGGGCAGAACAATGTTTACTGGAGCAGCTAGTTAGTTCATAATTGGGATCCGATTGCGTTTGTAGGAATTATTAGTTATGCTTTGTACAATTCTGTGAATTGTAAATTAATTGTTTATAGTTAATGAGACAATAATACGTGACTGGAATGAAAATTTATTTGTGCAAATTATGAATTGAGTAGATTGGTAAAATCGACTTCCTTCCTTCGAGTAGTCTGGCAGAAATTGCTTACAGCGATAAAACCGCCCTCTGTACATACTTATATCGCTCTTATTTTGTAATTTTGTATTGAGTGACTTTAAAGAATTTTTCGTTCATTCATTCGTTCATCGGTTGTCGTCTTAGTTTATCAGTGAAGCTATGATAATGATAATAAATGTTCTCTTATTTTTAAGACAGATATTCCGAATCTGAATGCCATCATTAAATTTATAAGCGGGCTTTAAATGTGCAATAAAACTTTTTAACGTTCAGAATTGAAGCTTAAAGCAACATTCAGATCATCATCTTCAATTCTGATAAGCGATATTATATTCAGAACATTTATTAAGTATCTCTACAAAAAAGTTTTTATTCAGAAAATTTAATAGTTTATCTATAATTTTGTATCAATCAAAATTAAGGGTTCACTACATATTAAATAACAATTGCTCTTTCACTAGAAACTTGTATAGTTTATATTTTATGTTTGAGTGTAGGTATGATCCTCTATAAATTACTATGTATGAATTATTATTCTACGTATTGGCACATGCCTATCTATTTGGTCCTCTTCACAGTGGGCAGTTTTGGGCGAATAGAGGCAATCACGATAGTATGGAGGGTCTAAATCTCTATGATCGGATATTTATTCATAAACGCCGAAATAAATAAATAAATCAAAAGACGTAATGGCGGCAAACATCGACGATCATTTGTTGGGCCAACGCTGCCCATTGTGAAGAGGGCACATAATAGTATTTTGTATGAGTATACGACTAATCGTACAAACAAGCTCACTCACCCCTCTCTCATTAAGATGCCCCACTAAACAATGCAGGTACGCGGTACCCCCCAGTTGCGCGGTCACATTGCTCACTGAGTTGTTGGCTGTGACGTCAGCAGGCGCCTGCACGCTGCCCCGCCAGCCGCGCGCTCTTGATGTGCCGTGGTGCCCTGGTACATTGGAATCGATTTAATATAGGTTTTGTAGAAATTAAGGGAAAATAAATACAATATTTATAATATTAATTAAATTAATTGCAATGACGTATCCAAACGAAAGGAAAAACGGATAACAAATTATTTGTAAAGCATCGACTTCAACAAATCGTTATTAGTTGGTTATTAGTCTATAGATTATTTAAGCCAAAATACATTTGCCGGAACTATCCTTCTATGTAAACAAATAACACGATTTAAACACAGATTTAAATCAACCACGAAATGTTTCCTCACCAAAACATGCATAGAAAAAGTCAGCAATTTCAAACGTTTGAAAATTTAAACAATCGTTCTGGCAATTCAAATACTATTCGTGGTTTTTGTTCTTCTGATATGTGTAAACTATTTCCATTCACATATTGTGTCGATCTAGTTTATCCTGTTAACACTTTATAACTCACTTTTTTCAGTATTGGTTCTAAAAATGAAGTATTCAGGTTTTTGTATAGAGTTCGGCTGTTGTTAGAGTGATTAACTTAGTGAATAGCGGATTAAAATCGCTTTTAAGGATAATAAACTGTGCTATTATTTAATAATTTCACTACCCAAAAAAAAATAGGTAGTAAGCCTGATTACCGCATTTTTTACGTAAATAAATGGAAACCTTATAATTTAGTTCATACAATTTCAGCGCCTTTCGATTCCTTTATAAATAAAAATAAAACAAGGTATTTACTTGTGTTTTTGTACATGATAATATAATTTGGGTCCGTAATACTTCTATCTTCTAAAGAAACTGCGCATTTAAAATGTAAGGACATTACCTCAAAAATGCTTCAGGCAATTTCCTTATGTCCCTTTTCGTTGTGCAAGCATTCTACTATCGCCTTAAAGTGTTATATAAATAAGGAAAGTTTTAATTCCCTGGAGCATAGGTGAGTTTTTAATTTCTAGTTAATAAGCGATCTTTATGCTTAGATACAAAGATAATAAAATGTATTATCTAGTTACCTAGTATTATAATATTATCTTATCTTATCAGTAATATCACATACTGAATTCCACTGCCACACAATACCATTTGCCTCAAGTTGTTTGAAGAGATCATTGGTTACCATTCAGGTTTGAGCTATCTTTTCTTTGTACTGTATAATCAATAAATAAGCAAACACAAGAACACTTCTTTTGTTAACAAGTCTTTATTACTACTATAATAATAATTATTGTTTCCATGGTAACCAAGTGTAGTACCCGCTCATCGCCACGCTATATTCCCCGCGCTTCCACACGAAAAACGCAATTTGGCGGGCCTTTAAAAATTCTGTTTTAGAATATTCTCGCTCACAATAAATTGTGATTGTGTTCACGTTACAATAGACTCGTATTTTGATAGACAAGCTTTTGTTACAGCCGTATTGAAGTTTGGAAATTAATAAAACTAAGATAATAGCTTCACAAGACGAGCATGTTTTTGCTGGCTATTGAATTCGGGTTTTTTGTTCATTTACATTAAATTTTGATGTGGTATGGCGGAAATAATTGATGTGCTACATGTTGTGTTGGTTTTGAGTACATATTGAATTTCAGAGTTGTTGTGTTGTTGTTTTACTTTTTCATAAAAATACACAGTTTTAAGAACTGACACGTATTATCATGCTCTTCCTTTCATTTGACTTACCTATCAGTTATCATGCTCGATAGAAATATTATATTCTTGTCACGAATTTTCTGAAAACTTTAAATGCAGTTTTCTTTTTTTTAATAATGGAATGTTGCCGTTCCGTAAAATTTTCTATCTACAGTATTAATAGGTACTTTCCCTTCCAGCAGAATTACATTCCACCCTGTACCTGTGTTGCGAATGACAGTAAAAATATTATAATATATCATGTATCTATACTTTAATACTAATATTATAAAGATGAAGAGTTTGTTTGTTTGAACGTGCTAATCTCAGGAACTACTCGAATATATCATCACGCTAAGACCAGGAGTGGAGTACTGCAGGTAAAACCGCAGGGCACAGCTAATAGTCAATAAAAAGTAATAAATAACATACTGATATCTCCCGTAGAAGATGTGAACAGCGGTAGCATGAAGAATATTGCAGCGGCAAGCGGCACGCCCATCCCGCTGGCCACTCGCCATTTCATCTGTAAAAAACAAACAAACATATAAACTCTTTAGCTGGGAAATAAAATATTTGCTTATGAGAACTGTATGAAGTCCTTGGCAAAGGTGAACGGCGAAGGATAACATCGTGAGAAAACCGACATGTCGTAGAATCATAAGTTTGACGATATGTGATCCGCCAACCCGCACTTGGCCAGCGTGTTAGATTATGGCCTGTACCCTCATAGGAAGAAATGTTTTCTTTTGTTAATTTATGTATTTTTACATTACTAGTTTTAGTTCTTATATATACGTGCACAAAGCATTATTATGTCAATTTCCTTAATGTACTTTTCAAATCAACATCACCATGTATGACAAAACAAACCTTCGACACAGTAAATATTCTTAAAAATATAAGAGCAATAACTAGGCAATACTGAAATAATTTTCCGCTCAAATAAATTTTATCAATCACTTGAATAAACGTTTCGACTGCTGAAAAAATAACCATGAGGAGCTTTTATAGGACGTTGTTTACTAATAGTGGAGTTTACAACTGAATTACATTTCCCGCAGCCGGAGGCCCCAAAAGAAACTCAAATGTACTTAAAAACTACATTTAATAGCTAAAATGAGACTTTTACACCCATGTCTGCACGATGCAGACCGGAGTTAAAGAATGAATTTATACATTTTAATAATTATAAAGACGTAAGCTTGGATGCTAACTAAGGGAAATCGCACCCACATTCTATTCCCGTGCGAACGGCGTATTCAGCAGTTTTGTATGAAGGCAGGGCCGTAACTCCTCCCGCCGAAGTTCAGCGACCATTTTTGAATTTTATGAAAAAATGTTGCTGGAAGCTGGGGCTCATTTGCTCATCTGTGGTCCTCTATAAAGTATGTGTCGATCTGCGTCACATCGTGTACCAAATGGCCAAAATTAAGACTGCACCAACCAGACTTATGTATAAAGAAATAGTGGTTTGATATATTACAGGATCCTTTTCTATAGCGATAGAGGATTGCATTAAAACTTGCTATTGGATTTTGTGCAAATCTTCCAAATTAACTGAGTTGAGAATTGCGTATCTTGTATAGTAGTTATTTCTAATGTCCTTGATATCTGTACTGCTTATCTTCAGTGGCTTTTCCTTAATTTTGTCATTTACACTATAGATCTTGAAATTCTCCGACTCGAACATACATCCAGTAGGTATAGTTAACAAGAATGTACCTTGGAGTATCACGAAGTCCTCTTGTTGCATTTATAGTGAGATTTTAGATGAGCGTGTTAAAGATATGATAAAATGAATATGATCTAATTCTTGCGTCGTTTCTTTTGAGAGTGAAGTAACTGTCATCTCGCAGGAACTATTTAAGGTTTGATTCTGAATCTGAATGAAGTCCTGAATACAGTCCGGCTTCGTCTGAATTTGATTGTTTTCAATTCACAGAGATACCAGATATTATACTTCGGGCATTCAGCCTCTATGTGGAGAATGAGTTACTGTTAGTTGCTATATAGGGATAGGAAGGGATGAGGGCCTGCCTATTCTTATTTAGAAAAATAACTAAATGAAATAAATCAAGAATATCTGTACAACTAATGGAAATTTAAAAATTATTACAATTTGCTTATTTGAAAAGTAGTATCCAGGCTTAAGTATATTATAATATTCCCTATCTTTTAATTCTTATACTTTATTCTAATTATAAATCTTACCTAATTTCTTAATCATCTTCCTAACTGTTTCCATAACTAACATTGAATGATGATTAACTAACTTAATGTATCTTATATGGTTATTGTCACTTAATTTTTTTAAGAATTGAATTAATATGAAATTAATTTTGTTTTCACTATCATTCACATTCACTATCGGAGAGAGAATAGATGGCTGTTTTATATCATTAAATACAATAGTTGATGATATTTTTTGAAAAGCTTTAATGAAATTGTCATAAGTATTTTATAGCATCTTTGTAATCCAAATTAATACCGGTAATATGATCGATCCTTATCTTCACAGTCAGTAAAGCTATTTATTACAAGCATAGTGTGTAAAGTTCGGATCATATGTATACCGATAAGGCGATTCACTATAATTGTAATAGGTAGGTACGAATATTTCTCGGAATAAAAGTCAGGGCCGTACTCAGGTGGATATAATTCATGCATATTCATTTCACGCACTAGTAACATAGTGACTGATGCCACTCATTAGTTTAGGGCCTTGATTTTCATTCCTATTCGGTAACCGAAAAATGTTATTACGGGGAATATAATTAAGGGGCAATGCGGGGAACATTAAATGCAGTACGTCCCTGGAATGGTGACGTAATGGGTACGGGTTTCGAATTAAATTCTTTTCTATAATTTTTACTAATTATTAAAATTATTTTTATTCTGTAAATAAGATGCATTTATTCTTCGTACAAAAATTATAAAGATTAGGAAAACTGTCTGGGAATATTAATATTTAATTTTTAATACAATTTTTTAAAATATATATAAAAAATCAGCTCTCAGAATTTAAGAAAAGTGACCAATATTTTTATGTACCTACCTTTAGCACCTGCTACCTGTGAATTGGCCGTCGGCCCAAGCTAGCAGGTATGCATACCTTCAGAGTATACCCTATAAATGAAATGAAATGAAAAATTTATTTTTCACAATTTTTTTAACGCTTTTTCAATTGAAATCGGCCGCATATATTGAATTCTTGAACCTAAGGTCTCCTATAAACCGCGAATAAAAGCTTGTAGAATTTTTTTTATATAAATTGTAGGTACGTTTTGCCTCTATGATGATTTCTAGGTACCGATTCATGAAGCGAAATGTAATATATAGAGTGATTTTGTCTTTTTGATCCTGAAATTATTTATTAATGGATTTTGAATGGGCATTGAGTAGGCACTCAATTTTGGGTATGCCATTCGAATTAATAAATCGCGCGGCAGAACCGGTAATTTTATTCAATTTAGGTATCATTGATTAAGAAATAAGGCTACACTACCTTCAGCAGTAACTTTATAATATAACTTTATAATCGAGTTAATCTAATTAATTTTAAAATAAATCTCTACTATTTTCTAAAACTAAGTAGTCTACGAGCAGCCTAAATCGATGTAGTGCTCTCGGGAATCAAACTTTCACGGATGGAAAATCTTGGAAAGGAAATTAGGACTAAAAATAGGTATAAACTAGTAAAAGGAAGCAACACAGAACTATTCTATGTACTTACCAATTAATCTGCCCCCTCCCCACCATCCAACCCCTTCTTATCCTCCTTTCCTTTTTAAGCAAGTTTCCGAACGGGATGTTAACAAACATATATTGTCCATCTCATCAAATGCTGTTGGCTGTGACCTTGTTAGTCGTACTATGATCATTCCCATCCTCGATATCATCATCCCCTCCATTACTCACATTCTCAATTTCTCTATGTCCACTGGTGTATTTCCTACTGTTTGGAAAGATGCACAAGTCATCCCTCTTCCCAAAA
Organism: Colias nastes; assembly: GCA_907164665.1. NCBI lineage: Eukaryota > Metazoa > Arthropoda > Insecta > Lepidoptera > Pieridae > Colias > Colias nastes. The sequence continues at coordinate 3,142 of CAJQZM010020996.1, read as the reverse complement.
AACCTAATCCAAATTCCTTTTCAGATTACCGTCCAATTTCCATATTACCTTTCCTATCCAAAGTCCTTGAACGTGTAATACATCATCAACTTACCTCCTTCCTGAATAAAAATAATATCCTTAGTGATTTTCAATCCGGATTCCGTCCCGGTCATAGTACGACTACAGCTCTGGTCAAGGTCACTGACGATATTCGTGCTGGGATGGACAATAAGCAGCTCACAGTACTCACTCTATTAGATTTCAGCAACGCTTTTACAACTGTAGACTTTGACGTACTGCTGGGTCTGCTGCGTGTACTTAACATTTCTCCTTCGGTAATTGACTGGTTCCATTCCTACCTGCACGGCCGGAGGCAGCGTGTCTTGGTGGATACTAAGTACTCATCTTGGTGTGCGGTCTCTGCCGGTGTTCCTCAGGGCGGCGTTTTGTCTCCTCTCCTCTTCTCCATCTTCATTAACTCCTTATGTTCCCGGCTGACGTCTCTGTACCATATGTATGCTGACGACCTACAGATATATACTCAGTCCACCCTAGCTGACTTACCTAAGGCAATACAATCTTCTAATTTCGAACTATCTAATATAACTAACTGGTGTAACGAATTTGGTCTGAAAATCAACCCAGCTAAAAGCAATGTTATCATAGTTGGTAGTCCTTACCTAATTTCGGAAATTGACTGGGGTATTTTGCCAAACATTAAAATTGGTGACGTTGCTTTGCCTTACAAAACGGTAGTCAGAAACTTAGGTGTGTTGCTCGACCAAACCTTATCCTGGTCTTTCCATATCCAGGAATTAAGCCGTAGGATATATGCTGCTTCTGCTACGCTCCGGCGGCTTCGTAATTTCTTGCCTATTCCTACTAAAATTACGCTAGCGCAATCCCTTCTCCTTCCTATACTTGATTACGCTGATGCATGTTTTCCTGATTTAACAGCTGAGCATCTTGATAAACTTGAGCGTCTTCAAAATTTCTGTATTAGATTTATTTTCGGCCTTCGAAAATATGACCATGTTTCTTCTTTCAGGAAAAAGCTCAAGTGGCTCCCTATCCGACTTCGCCGGGATCTACACTATTTGCAACTACTGTTCCGCATCCTTTTTAATCCCTCCGCTCCCTCCTACCTCAAGTCCAATTTTTCCTTCCTGCACAATGAAAACTATTCACTTCGCTCTGAGGACAGACTTATCTTGCGTGTTCCATGCCGACGCACAAATTTCTATGGCAAGTCATTCGCAGCAATATCCGTGAATTTATGGAATTCTCTGCCATTAAACATTCGGCAAGCCCAGACCGCTTCGGGGTTTAAAAATCTTGTAAGACAACACTTTCTCTCCGCTGTTGATCCGGATCAGTAACATTCTTTTATTATTTTACATGTATGTAGTAGTATATGTGGTATTTATGTATAGATATGCATGGCATTAATATATTTATTTCATTTAATATCGGTGTGTTTCCTTCAGAATATAATATATTATATTTATGTATATATATATATATATATATATATAATTTGTTTGTATACCTATTTATTTTATTTATGTATGTACATGTATGTAAGTATATGATATTATATATATTTAGATATGTTTTAATTTATGTAGATACATGTTTGTATGATAAAACCTCTTCTTTTTCTTGGTTTTTCTTGCTATTATTATTCTTTTTTTCTGTTCTCGTCCCGCCAATATGTGACCTTTTTGCTCGTTACCTTTTACCGTGGTTGCCTGGTAGAGATCACTACTTAGTGATAAGGCCGCCAAGTTAGTTGTACTCTGTTTTTAGCTGTAAGTAATTCTAAGGTTTTCCTGTTTGTACAACTAATAAAGTGTTAAATAAATAAATAAAATAAATAAATAATCTGGTTACTTTTCGGGATCGATGTTTGATTTAGCCTCCAGGCCGCAGAAACCGTAGACTCTGGATACTCGCTTGGGTTTATAAAAAAACCGGTCGGCCGCGCGGGGCCTCGGAACCGATATTTATTTCGGATATCTTCCCGCCGGGCGACCCGAGTATCCTACCGACTGCGCCAATTACATTTCCCGCAGCCGGAGGCCCCAAAAGAAACTCAAATGTACTTAAAAACTACATTTAATAGCTAAAATGAGACTTTTACACCCATGTCTGCACGATGCAGACCGGAGTTAAAGAATGAATTTATACATTTTAATAATTATAAAGACGTAAGCTTGGATGCTAACTAAGGGAAATCGCACCCACATTCTATTCCCGTGCGAACGGCCGGCGTATTCAGCAGTTTTGTATGAAGGCAGGGCCGTAACTACTGTTATTTGAATTTATAAATCAACGCAATTATAGCCAATATACTGTTTATGTTTATGACTTGTTAGCGAAGGACTGTGGGCTTATCGGTAAGTATTTATGGAACTGACAGGGCTTGGTTTTTAAATATTACGCTGCAATAAACGTTAATAAAGTATCATACAATGTACTTATGTAGAGACCATGTAGAGACACTCCACGTATTGCAGTGGAATATTCTATTACGTTGTTGTGTTCGTGTTAGAATGTTGATTTGTAAAATGTATCACGATAAATAAACTAGAATGTAGTTGGTATAGAAAGAGGATTAAAAAAGTTTTTTTTCCCGACCATTTTAATATTAATCTATAAGGAAAGCAACAATAGAATAAATATTAAACTCTTTAATGATATAACGGGGCACTAGCGTCATTAATCTAAATTAATTATACTCTAAATAATTTTTATTTCGATATCTCCGATCTAAAATCTCAGATTTATATTTATTTATTTTATTTATTTATTAAAAAGGTTCATCACCAGTTGTTTCATATGTATCATTCTCGTAAAACAGTAACAATAGGATTTACACATTATTATGCACAACTATTATAGATGAACACTACATTCACAGAAATTAATAATAAATTAGGCGATATCTATACAATTAAACAAAAAAGAAATGTGTGTGCTCAAAAGGCAATATTAGAAAAGTTATTACATAAAAATATATTTCATCTGTATATTATGGACATAAAGACAAAAAATTCTATGTGAATTTGAACAAGAATTAAATCTTAATGTTAAGCATTGCTTTCCGAATCTTATAGAGGGAGTCTGAGAAAATATCCAATGAGTTGCTATATTTATT
>CAJQZM010020995.1:0-18544 GCA_907164665.1 Colias nastes | reverse complement strand
GGAGAATGGGCAAATTGGGCCTGAAACTTGGGCTAAGACCAATACACACGAAATATTGTTTTTGTGATAGATCATTACACATACCTAACGAAAAAAATAAAATAAAAAAATAAATCAACCGGGTTCTTGTACAGTCAAGGCAAAAAGTTTTATTTATTTGGCTATTATTTTGCGCACAATAACGGTGTTTTTAATTCGAGTGAAGTAAATATAAACCTAAATGTCACTGGAGTGACTGAGTTTAACCAGAAAAAACGTCTAACTACGTTGAATTATAATAAACACGGTATAGTACCTATACCGTGTTTATTACAAACTGTTACAAAACATAATATTAGTGTATTTCGGTTATTAAAAGGCTTCAGATTAGTACGTCTTTGTAAGTGAAAGTGAATAGGAGTAACATAAAGATATTGTCGTTGTCTTATAACAGTTATTAATTGCAAAAAATATTATACACAAAGAAATAAAACTTGATGTGACTGTACAAAAACCCGGTTGATTATTTTTTTATATATATTTTTCCCGTTATGTATGTGTTATGATCTATTATAAAATCAATATCTCATGTGTATTGAGCCAACTCAAGTGTTCAGGCCCAACTTCCATAGTAAAATGCCCATTCTCCTTTGGTATATAAATCATCTTCTGATTTTGTTGATGACGTACATGTTGATTCAAAAATCAAATGTAAGCATGTCAGGATCTTCATTAAACGTAATAGACAGATTGACTGACTGATCTATCAACGCACAGCCCAAACTGCTGGACCGATCGGGCTGAAATTTGGCATACAGATAGCCACTATTTTGTTAATTTTATCCCAAGGGGTCATAGATGATGATAGTTTGTACCATAAAAAAGAGCGTGTGTGCTGAGCACAAGTGTCAAAATCGTCGTTACTCCATGACGTGACGGTATTGCCATGACGCGACCTTCACCTTCACCTGTATATTATGCACACGCAAGCGAAGCTGCGTGCGACAGCTACTTATCCAATAAGATTTAAAAGAGAGAAGGTAAGTGTTAGCTTTATAGGTATAACCTATCCTGAAAGCACTTATCCTGTGCCTAAGGGGTTGCCTGGAAGATATCATTCTGAAGTGATAAGGCCGCCCCATTATACATATTAAAGCTGTTTGAGATTGTAATTTAATTTTTCATTTTATAAAAATACTTATGTATAATAAAGTGTTAAATAAAATAAAATAAATAAAGGTATAAATAGCCAGTGTAACAAAATTTCAGTCTATAAAATGTTATTAACAACGGCCCAAACGAAGTATAACAGTAATAAACAATTAACAAAGTTTCCAAATCTCATTAATATGCTTGATTAAACTCCGTGAAAGCGATTTTAAGATTCGTATAATAGATAATTTGGTGGTGCGTACAGATTTGCGACTTCTTCCTATTCTTTTTTTTATTTAATTTACATACGAAAATTTCAAAAAGCTGAATCATGTTGTAAAAATGCATTATTTTTTATAGCAGAGCAAGAAAAGGAGTATATACATAAGCCATCTGTTGTTATGTGCTCACCACCATAGTAAAACAGGATCTTAAATAAATTTAGGTATATCAAATACCTACAATCTAAACTTCCTATTGGCAATTTGGCAAACACATAATATTATGTTGTTAGAGGCTTCTAAGGTACATTTTTCTACGTACGATCACGTCGCGTCGTTACTACATCTACAAAGTTAAGGAGAAAATATACGTAATTAGCTGCTCGATATAATTTTTTTAAGGAAAATAAATATTATCCTCAAATATGTACATACATAAGAAACGTCCAATCTACGCAAATCGCTATAATTATTCACTTCGTTACGACTTTGCAGAACTTTACAAAATACTGTATTGGGAAGAGATTTGCTCCTCCCATACCTTTGAGGAAAATGGTAATACCGATAATAATTATTAAGTATTATTATAATGTAGGTATTAGTTATTACAATATCTACGTTATCTGATAAGATTTAAGTCAAAAATTATATTCGTTTTGTATACCTACGTTGAAAAAATAAGAAAAAAACAGCTTTAATATTTGAAAGGTAGTTTATGTATTAATGTGGTGATATATTTTACTGTCATTTTTCAATACAGCATACTGAAAACTATAAGACGTATGAAATTTGTATTTTCACTACAAAGTATAAAATAAAGTCGCTGTTGCTGTTTGTCCGTCCCTATGTATGTTTAAATCTTTAAAACTACGCAACAGATTTTTATGCGATTTTATCAATAGATAGAGTGATTCTCGAGTAAGGTTGAATTATATGATTTGTAAGGTTTTAGACAAAGCAGGCGAAGCTGCGGGCGATAACATGTAATCATATATAAAACACAAAATATAGAGCTGCTCTACTGCCTCTCAAAACAAAACAAAAATCAAATACAAACTGAAACATATTTCGATGCTGTACTCTCTATTCTCTTATATTTTCTCCACTAAAAGCGGAAACCTCACTCCTAACTAGCACTTGAAAAAGTAACATTAATCAACGTGAAAGTTAAATTTTAACTGCAACAGTGAATTAGCAAATAATTGGTGAACATTTTGAGTGGCCCGAAACGTCCAATTGGATGGCCGTACTAATATAACTCGATTTTAAAAATCCTAACTTCACTACATAATATCTATACTAATACTAATATTATAATAAAGCTGAAGAGTTTGTTTGTTTGTTTGAACGCGCTAATCTCAGGAACTACTGATTCGATTTGAAAAATTCTTTCGGTGTTAGATAGCCCATTTAGCGAGGAAGGCTATAATATAATTATCATCACGCTAAGACCAATAGGAGCGGAGCACTGCGCGTAAAACCGCGGAGCACAGCTAGTGTAGTGTAAAATGAAGTTGCTTTCTCTGTCCCTATGTATGCTTAAATCTTTAAAACTATGCAACGAATTTTGATGCGTTTTTTTAATAGATAGAGTGATTCAAGAGGAAGGTTTTAGTATATAATTTATTAGGTTTTAGACAAAGCGGGCGAAGCCGCGGGCGGAAAGCTAGTATATAATAAATGCAAGAGTTTTTTTGTCTTTCTGAGCATTTAAATGATATTATGATTGTGTGTCTGGAAATAGTTAGGAGGCTAGAGAATGACATAGACACCTTAAATATCTTAGGTATTCTCATGAGAATTTTCTTAAACTACGCGGGCGAAGCCGTGGACAGTAAACTAGTTAAAACTCAAAATAATGTCTAAGAAGGTTGTTATGTACCAATTGTTATATAGAGTTATTTCGACAACATTTCGACTGAAAAAAGAGAAACAAAAATATATGTTTAATAAACATATATTTTTATAAAAAATATAAATACTTCAAGTGCAAAAAAGAAAGGAGTGAGAATTCATAGTAATTCGTTAAAACCGAGTAACCGTTGCTTGTTTGTGTTTGTTGTACATTCTATCTGAAATATCTGGATCTATATTTAAGTAAATAGATAGCACTCCAATTGTTACGAATTCTTGCTTGTTGTTTATGAATTACGATGAAAATGTAACAACTTGAAATATTTACTTCGAAATAATCCAGACCGACAAGATGTGAAAACAGATAGGTACTTTGTAAATTCTACACGATTTTATTTATTTTATACAAAAATATGTGTATACAAACATAATTTAGGTTATGTGAACGCCGTTTGAAGGCAATTATTATCAATTTTAAGTGTCCAATTTAAATGGAATAAGACACATAATAAATTAATTATTTAGTACTATATGGGGCTATGGGATCGCAATATGGGGTTTGAAATAATGTCTCAATTTTTCAGTTAACCAGTAATAATCGATGCCATAAATAATAATGATTGGTTATACCACCAGAAGCTTCCGAAAATACCCCATAAATTTTTTCTAACAGAGGGTAGTTCATGTCATTAATTATACCTTTATATAAGATGCTTCGCCTTGCGTGTGAAGAATGTAGGATGGAATTTTGGTGATATATTTGGGCGTTTTCTTTTAGAAAAGATTTTTAAAGGTATTACTTAGGTGATGTTGAAAGGTGTTTCAAGTATGTTCTTACGGCCTTACTAATCAAAAGTTAAACAACGGTTAAATTTCTACCATTTTCTACCATAGCTGTGTCCTGCTCGTGCTCACATGAAACGTCAATCATAAAAACAAGACAGGTTCTTGCAATAACTAATCCATTGCAAAGCGAATGGGTAACATTTTATTAGTAAGACCGTAAGATTATTTTTATGTACTTTTTGTTCTTACGTTAACAAAGATACGTTTTATTTGATGTAAGTATTTAATATTATGAAAGAGTAGAGTTTAAAGCAAAGTAATTTGCTTCTTATATTTTTACCTACTCAATCATTGTGAATTATTTTTTTTACGAAAATATCTGCACAATTACAGCTTATGATTTACATATATCTATTTGAAAATTCCTTACTAGAATATATCTGCATGCTACTGTTTTAATCGGTTTTTCTTATTGTCGGTTTGAGGTGAGCGGAGCCAGGGCGAGCAGCTAGTCGCATATTATACAAGATAACAGTAAAATGCAAAACAAAAACAACATAAGTTACAATTATCCCAGACCGTAATTATAATTATAATTGGATGGGATCCTCGAATAACTATAAATTCTGATTTTAATGCCAAATGTTCGAAGTTGGAGGCTGGATTAGAGATTAACATAACTTACTGTACGCAAACATATGAATTAGGAATTTATGAGAATTTGTATTCGTAAGAGATGGGAAATGTAGAGGTGGTAAATGTATTGAAAATTGCTCTTAATTAATAATCTTTTAAAATGGTCCCACTCTATACTCTACATTTGTTGCCCAAATTTCTATATTTTATTTGATATACTTGTTACATACAATTTACAAAAATCTTTGTAGGTTATTCACCTCCCAATAATTAATGTTATACAGATGATTTTGATATATATTTTTTTAACTATGAGCTATGACTGACCTAAATTTGAATAATTCAATGTTCAATAGAGTTTACAATCCTGAGCGTAATGAAAATGTACCAATTATTTTTATTTAATACAAAATTGATCTATGAATAACCATACTTTCAAAGTAATTAATTCAAGCCTCTCCTTTCTTTCTGAACAAAATTTACATAGCATACTAATTTATTTTACTCCACAACAAAATCATACCGCATCCAAAATTATAAGTCAATCGTAATTCGTAATCAATGTAAAATTACCTCTTGAAAGTTTCGTGTCGTCGCGTGCAAACATCAAAATTACTCGCTCGATCTGTATATTTACATTACGATTGCAAATATTTAATGTATAATTAATTTAACTGGTATAATGAATTGCGATTTCGACTTATTAACGTATGTTTTTTCAATGATTTACGCGCCAATTCTTTGTGAAATGTTTGAATACGTGATTGAGTTTTGCTATCTGTCTCTTTCGTTTGTGCATTATTTGAAACTGAAAGAATGAGATATCAAATTTAAAATTGAACGAAATATTATGAATGATAGTTCTATCTAGAGTCTTTAATTATAGTTTATGCTTTGAGCAATGTGTATACTTATTAAAAAGTCATAAGATGGAAGATATACTCTAAATTCGATAGCCCTTTAGCACATAAATAAACCAATAGAAACTATTGTTACTACTTGTAACTTACTTATAAAAATAAAAATACGTTTCACTAATACAGTTTTATTCTACGATCGTCACAATTTATCTTGTACAAAGTTTTCTGTTGTTCTTGAAACCGTTAAAGGTACTTTAATTATAGTTGTTAAAGATATCTGCCATTGAATCCTACAAACTTTTGGACGCAATACAAAACCGCATCCAATTTACTGTTAACAAATTGAACTAGGAGCTACAGAGAAGTTGTTTAGTTTTGGATGTGGCAAATACTTATGTTTTAATTTAAATTGTAATTTCATGTGAGTATACAAGCAATATATTAAAGTGGTATTTGGGTTTCTAGTACTGTGGATAATGTACAAATAAATGGAAACTCAAACGTTTTTTCACTGATATCGAATCCCGGCTTATTAATTGAAGTCTAAAGTCTTAACCAGCAACAACTGTTCTTACAGGATAGCTTAAAATTATATTTAATGATCATTATATCTTCAAAAGTATTGTATAAAATATAAAATATTCACTTAGTTAGTAATATTCTTTTTCATATAAAACACCAGAGGAATAGATTCTAGTAGGAACATCATAATAATTATTATTAGGAACGTTATTGAATAAAAAAAAATTTAATAACGGAAAATTAAACCTGATATTTAAAATTTGTTGAAATGAAATTTCATGTGCTACGTAAAGTATTTGCTTCTTTAAATAATGCCATAGTCAGTGTTTCGTATTGCAAGCTGAACGTTTTTCTAATTTTCTAGCACTTACAATGTTCGAAGATCAATTTAAAATAAAATACCGCATCCATTTTTAAATTATTAATTCGAAGGTTTATCCTTAATTGGGATACCGCTTCAATCGAAACGCTCTGAAGCTATAATCATTAGGAAATTTATTCAGGCTTTTTGAATTCATTATTACCGCAATTAAACCGTTAATATTGGAAAATGTTTCGTCTATTTGGAAACGATTTTTAGAAGAAGTACAATTTAGCATCATTATTAATTATTATCGTAATCTTTCAAATTAAAAAGTAAGTAATGTTTGTCTGTTTATTTGCTCCTAAATTTTTGAAATAATTTTAAAACAACTTTTTTTGTAATATTATTCATTTCTACCCATCACAAAAAGTGTTAGAAACTATTCATGTGACCCTACTTCTGCGTATTGTGTCTATAAGCAGTATTACATTATCTATGATATTATATTATCTGTGCTTCTACTGCGGCTTCGTCCGAGGAAATTAACATAAACTCTAGACAAAAAATCACAAGTACCACAAAATCGATCTGTTATACTGCGTGAAAAAAACACTTTCGTATTTAATATTAGTAAGAGGCAAAGCAAAGTTGATTAAAACTTTTTATATCCATCCTTAGTAGTTCGATTTTTATATTATTTACTTTGATAAATAAATCTAAAAGGCTATTGAAAAAATATATTATAAAGGCGAAAGTTTGTATGGATGTATGGATGTATGGATGTATGGATGTTTGTTACTCTTTCACGTAAAAACTACTGAACCGATTACAATGAAATTTAGCACACATATAGAGGGTAACTTGGATTAACACATAGGATAGTTTTTATCCCCACGGGAACGGGAACTATGCGGGTTTTCCTTTGCAAACGCGGGCGAAGCCGCGGGCGGAAATCTAGTTGAAAAATAAATAATAAAAATAAAATGTATTGTTAAATTCCTAACTAGCACTAGCATAAATAAATCTTTGGATTTTCTTCTAACTTTTTAATCCTAGATAAAGTGATTGAAAATAAGTTGAAAGTCTTGTTCCAATCACGTTTAGTAAAATGAGTTCCTTTTAACAAAATTAAAAGAAAATTTCCTTGAAGATTTTAAAATCTTTTAATCACAGTGCACCTTTCGAAGTTCATTCAAATATTGGATTGGGATTCGTGATAATGACAGATTCTTTTTTATCATGCTTCTTATTTCTGTTTCATAGTTTTTAACTGATTTAAAAATATTGAAAAATGAAGAGTTTACTCAAATTGACTGTGTATATTACGACGTAACTATATACCTATTACAATATGTTTTTTCTTTGCATGTAGTTACGAACGTAAATTATTTTAAGTAAATACAAGTATTCTCAATTTTTACATGTGTATCTAAGTAGGTTTTGATTCCTAGATTCAAACATTTTTTTTATACTTGATGGCTGTAACTTGTAAGGCTAAATCCCTTCTTACTACCAAAGTACCTACCTTACTTTTACGCAGATTAGAATTTAGATACACTTACTACAAAGGCAAATAAATACCCTCTACGGTTAAACTATTTGCCCCACAACTAGCAAAATAAAGCGGTTACAATTTATAAAAACTACAATTACCAACAAACGACCAGTAATCCAATATTTGAAACAAGCATCGTCATTACGCATGAATTGTAATTATCGTCAAATCAACATTTAACTTGGTAATCCAGTCATTATGTGTTTTTGGAAATGCTACGCTAAATTTTGCTTGATTATGGTGTGACAATTTGGGTCAAAATATAAGCATGTAAAAGGAACGGATTATTGTTTCTACAAGGAAGTTTATGAGAAAATATATTACTCCCTAGTGCCTTCATAGTAGGTACCTATAGATTATAATTAATGTCGACTGTAACAGTTTGTGTCTGTGTGTCTGTAATTTTGATGGAAGTTTGATGAGAAAATATATTACTGCCAAGTGCCTTCATAGTACCTAACTATATATTATAGGTATAACTAACTGTGCCGCGCGGTTTCACCCGCGTGGCTCCGCTCGTGATGATATATAGCCTATAGCCTTCCTCGATAAATGGGCTATCTAACACCGAAATAATTTTTCAAATCGGACCAGTCGTTCCCGAGATTAGAGCGTTCAAATAAACAAACATACAAACAAACAAACAAACTCTTCAGCTTTATAATAAGTATTAGTATAGATTAATGTCGAAAGACTGTAACAGTTTGTGTCTGTGTGTCTGTAATTTTGTTTGTCTTTCTACTGACTCTACTGATACGCTTTTTATGGTACCTAGTACCTACGTCAATGGTTTAGGGGAACCTACGTCAATTGTTTTACATTAATATTTTGTGGTTATACTTCCTTAAAATTAATAACTTATTTTTTAATTTTACCTTGTGATAAACTAGTTATTTTCCTTCTTATATTTATTTCAGCATTTTCATATAAAACTATCTCCACGGTTCGAAGCAACAACTAAATAAGTGTAAATAATAAACACACACTACGAGTACATAGATTAAGCACCACACAGACGCTAAACCTATCGATTGAGCCGGCAATGAGCATCATTCGTTGCAGATGCGGCATAATACAGACATTTGTCAACGTCAACGTATAAACGAGTCACTTTTCTGACGTTTTTACTGTTTTTACTCTTCGAAAAGTGTAAGAAAAAGAAAGTTCGAATGACGGATTGCGTAGACTTAACCTATCGTGTCTGGGAGTTATTGATAATAAACGAAAAGTGGTTATTAATTCAATTTTTTGTTTGTTTGAACGCGCTAATCACAGGAGCTAATGGTTCGATTTATCGAGGAAGCTATAGTTTACTAATAATAAGTATAATCGTAGCTTTTGGACATAATATTATCTAGTGTCGATGACAAAACATATAATATTTACATAAGTATGTATCATGTCGTTCAGTATCGTGTTACAAAATAATGAATCTATACTAATATTATAAAGCTTAAGAGTTTGTTTGTTTGTTTGTTTGAACGCGCTAATCTCGGGAACTACTGGTCCGATTTGAAAAATTCTTTCGGTGTTAGATAGCCCATTTATCGAGGAAGGCTATAGGCTATATTATATCATCACGCTAAGACCAACAGGAGCGGAGCAATGCGGGTGAAACCGCGGGGAACAGCTAGTTCTGTATAAAATTTTACCCCCACCCCTTGTAATTAACTTAACCATACATAAAATTCCCGGTAAAAACCGACCATAAAACAATTAATTCTATTTATACCTTTTTCCATAATTAGTAGCTCTCCTCAACCTCCACCTGCTGATGCGGCTGAGCACCTTTTACTTGAGGTATCCTTATCCAACACGAAAATTCTTCTTGGTGTTTTCTACTCTCCCAATTTAACCGTTAATTACTTTTCGTCTTTTGACCACCTCCTTGATATTCATACCCCTGCCTATAAACATATAATATTTATGGGCGACTTCAACACCTGCCTTCTCAAGGATGATCTACGTAGCAAAAAGTTAATGTCCATCGTTGATTCCTTTAACCTAAAAATCCTTCCTCTTAGCGCTACCCATTCCCTTCCAAACTGTACTCCTTCTCTTCTTGACCTTATCATAGTTTCCTCTCCTGAACTTGTCGCTAAGCATGGTCAGTGCTCAGCTGATTTGTTCTCCTTCCACGATTTAATCTTCCTTTCCTATAAATTAAAGCCTCCTAAATCTAAGCCTAGAATTATTATGCGGCGCAATTTTGGTAAAATCGATGTAGATCGTCTTTGTGAAGATGCCGCTGATACCGACTGGTCAGCCATTTACTCTGCTGGTTCCATTGACGAGAAGGTTGCGTTATTTAACTCTTTACTTCTGAACCTATTTGACAAACATGCTCCCTTGCGCCCAGTCAAGTTGAAGCATTTGCCCGCGCCATGGATGACGGCTGAACTGAAATCACTTTTGAAAAAGAAAGCCCGTGCGAAAACAAAATTAAAGATGCTCGATTCTGATGTTAACCGGGAAAAGTATCAGAGTATTCGAAATCGCTGCAATACATTATGTAGGGATGCGCAACGACGTCACATTTCTACATCGGTCGAAAACGGCGACCCAAGCAAAACGTGGAAATTTCTCAAATCCCTCGGTATTGGAAAGGCCGCGCAAAATTCCATTCCAGACACAGTTACTATTGATGAACTAAATTCTCACTTTTCTAATCCTCTCTTGGATTTTAACACAAATTCTAAAGCGCGCACCTTAAGTTTTCTTAATTCATTATCTTCTTCTGGCCATCCTCCGTTTATTTTAAGTCAATTTTCCGATTGTGGTGTTAAGAAGAGCATATTGTCTATAACTTCGAAGGCTGTTGGTAGTGATTGCATTGGTCGGAGCATGATTATTCCTATTTTACCTATCGTTAATCCTGTCATCACACACATCCTTAACTTTTCTATTTCCTCGAGTACATTTCCTGTTATCTGGAAAGATGCTCATATCTTGCCTCTCCCTAAAACCATGAATCCTGTCTCTGCTTCTGACTTCCGCCCCATTGCTATTCTTCCTTTCCTGTCGAAAGTGTTAGAACGGCTGGTGCAGGAGCAGTTAAGTCGCTTCCTTAATTCCCATAATCTCCTTAACCCCTATCAATCTGGTTTCCGCCCAGGTCATAGCACGACCACTGCACTTATTAAAATCACTGATGACATACGCCTGGGTTTTGACAATAAGCAGTTGACAATCCTTTCATTGCTTGACTTTAGCAATGCTTTTAACACCGTCGACCATGAGGTATTGTTGGCTATGCTACGCTCTATTAACATATCTCCAACGGCTATTGACTGGTTTCAAAGTTACTTGCAGGGACGTCGGCAGCGTGTTCTAGTGGAGAACCTAACCTCTTCCTGGAGCAATGTTCATGCCGGGGTTCCGCAAGGTGGCGTGTTGTCTCCTCTCTTATTCTCAATCTTTATTAACTCCATCTCCAATAACATTTCTTCTCCTTATCATATGTATGCAGACGATTTCCAACTATATTCGCACGTGGCCCTGCCTGAACTTTCTGAAGCGATTTTTCGTACAAACACTGATCTCGCAGCCATCGTCAATTGGAGCAAGGAACATGGTTTAAAGGTAAACCCCTCAAAAACTAAAATAATTATAATTGGAAGCAAGCCGCTTATGAGCAAAGTTAATTGGGATTGTTTGCCGGATGTAGTGGTCGATGGTACTCGCATCCCTATCTGCAAAACTGTTAAAAGTCTTGGATTGCACCTCGACCAGCACTTATCCTGGTCGGAACACATCAAGCAAATTCGAAAAAAAGTATTTGCTACTGCATCCTGTTTGCGCCGCTTACGAAACTTTCTACCGATTTCCACCAAAATTGCGTTAGCCCAATCCCTTCTACTTCCTTTCCTTGACTATGCCGATTCCTCATTTCCCGATCTTTTTGAGTATCAGTTAGACATCCTTGAGAGGGTGCAAAATTTCTGCATCAGATTTATTTTTGGCTTACGTAAATTTGATCATGTCACCGAATTTCGCAAAAAACTTAATTGGCTTCCCATCCGTCGTCGCCGGGATGCCCACATACTTAACCTTCTGTACTGTGTTCTGTTTGACCCTAAAACGCCAGGCTATCTTAAAACTCAATTTAATTACCTTAGTTCAAATAATTCACTCTCTCTTCGCTCTTCTAATCTTCTGCTTCTTTCTGTACCGGTTCGCCGCACTAATTTCTATGGATCTTCATTTACTGCTCGCGCTATTCAACTTTGGAACGCTCTGCCTGAATCCATTAGGCGGGCGCAAAATGTTAAAAGTTTTAAAGCTCTTGTCAAAAATCATTTCCTATCTCTATAATGTGTTGCTTATATTTATTTTAGATTATATTATAGTGTGTTTATTTTTTTCGTATTGTATGTAGTGTATTTAGTAGGTTATGTACTATTATGTGTATGTATATTTATAAAATATGTAAGTATTTTATTATATTTACGTAAGTATATTAATTTATATACTTATTTTATTTTATTTTTATTGTTATTATTGTATAATATATTGTTTTTATTAATTATATTTTAATGCTTAATTTATTAATTGAATTTGCGCCAAGTCGCGTTCTAGCATACATTCCTTACCAATCAGGGTTGCCTGGAAGAGATTGCTTTTAAGCAATAAGGCCGCCTTTTAGTACGTATGTGCCGTGTGTTTTCATTGTATCTTAATTGTAATTATAGAATAGCTTATTTATGTTTGGTATATTATGTACAATAAAGAATAAATAAATAAATAAATATACTGAAAATGAATTCCCATTACAGGAAAATCGCAGCATATTATATTGATATCAATTAATTACTGGATCGTAATCCGGTGAAATTCAACTTGATCATGTGTCACGCTACGGGGATTCTGTTTAACTAGTAATTTGTCCCGGTTTTGTATTTGAGAATCATAAAATAATGAATAACTAAAAAGTTCTTACAATCCTTTGTAAGCAGTATAATAATTTGGAAAGAACATTGTTTCTTATAGTTGTATTATAATTTTAATATTTGTGACTCCAAATCGTCCAGATGTATTAAATTAGTTTAATTTTTATTTTTGAAGTGAAACTTCTTTATCGGGGTTGAAAAAAAAATTAGTGTACCTAACATTTTTTCGTTACGCGTGACAATTTTCCGTTACGCGCCATCTTCTGCTTATCCCTACCACGCGTGATTCGACGTATTTCTGTAAAGATGCATATAGTAAATTATTTTTTGAAAAATAAGGTAATAAAGAAGTTTCACTACTTACGTGTGTACACTAGTACACGCACACATTTTTTTTTTAAAGTTAATTCTCTCCCCATAAAGTTTAACTACCTAGAGACAGTTTTCGCGATACGTTGAATTTTGATCTGGTTTTAATCAATATTCTTAGTCTACCATCCTTCATTTCAATCTTCAAATTTGCTTCAAATACATTAAAAATGACTATTTTAATCGATTATTTGATCATCCAGAACTAAAAATTAATACCACGACCTAAGTTATTTCTATTTGAACTCGGAAGTGTCAAAGGTACAATATGGGGGTCTTCAAGCGAAGAGTGAACCGGTACCTACTAGCACACTACTAGGGAAGCGCGTACCATCTTAGACCGCATCTTAGCTTTCCATCAGGCGAGATTGTGATCAAGCGCTTCCCTATCTAGAATAAAAAAAAAGTGTCAATCTTAACAGAAAAAAAAATTATTTTACACTTTAATTTTGAATGGAGGAAATTTATTAAAACTGTTAACGCTCGAACACTTGTAGATACCTTATGATATTTTGATTGGCATCATGAAAGATAAAACGGTGAAAATTTAATTAAAGCCTTTGTTAGCAAAATCAAAGTTTGGGCATAAAGTGGTTTCTTTGAAAATTTATAGCATAGCGCTGATCCGGCGAATTTTCTATAATTCCTTTTAATTGAGAAAACATTATATTTTATGTTTGAGGTCAACTGGATTAATTTGGTTTAAAATTTTAGTTTTACCTAACTCATATTTCTACTACTATCTCTATTCTAAAAAAGTATTACGTAGATTTAGTTCTCTTAATGAAACGGCAGATGGCCAAGCGCTTCCCTATTGTACTGCAAAAAAAAAAGATTTTTAGACGATAATTTGTTCTTCTTCTATCATTGTATTTGAAACTGAAACTCAAACATTTATTTATTCGATTAGACTTCTTCTAGAAGCACTTTTGAAACGTCATTACATATTTTTAACATTTACCACCGATTCGGAAAGCGGTATCTATGGAGAAGAACCAGCAAGAATCTTCATAAACATAATATTTACATCTACATTCATATTATATCTAAAATTGTCCCTAAAAATGCAATTAGCTTCTATACAAATACAAAATCTTCAACAATGATGGTATGTAGATAGAAATTGAAAAAGTTGAAATCCGTCCATTGTAGTAAATCCTAGAGCTGAAGTACTAACTCGGCCAAAATTGTGGAAAGCGGTGTGAGTTATAGGCGATAGCGGATTTTGAAAAGCTTGAGCGTTTAGATTATTTGATGGTAAGTCTTAAAGTTATAATTTACGTATACGTAAGTTTAAATGATTGATACTACTTAATTATGTAGTTAAAATCTATTAAAATATGAATGAAGGTTCACAACATTTCCATAGAAGCTTCATCATCGCACTAAGTCGTCGCGAATAGACCAAATAACTTTTATAATGAAATGATTTTCAACATAAATTGGTATGAATGTAACAGAACTAAATTAACTAGGTACAAGATACGATGCATATAATATTATTACTGTACCTTAAATTGCAACTGCTCAAGTTAAATAGATTGACGATATAACTTTTTGTTTTTATACCTAAAAGTAGTAACTAGTAGTGGTCAAAGTACTAAACGCTAGAGCGTATCATTTGCACCAAACTTTCTAAAGCCATAGAGAAATTATATAGAAACTGATTAATATTCAGTGCTTGAGAAACAGAGCATTCTCAGCTAACTGAATTATGACTGAGAACGCTGTGATGCATTCTATTTGATAGCGTGCTGTGACATATTCATATTATGCTTCATGTAATAAACATACTGTATTTCCTAGAAATTCTCTAGATATAGAACGTCCTAGAAATTTTTTGATAAGAATAAAGATTAAGTTGCTCTCTCTGTCCTTTTCAATGGCGTTATAATAGGACAGAAATAAGACAAGCTTGTCTATAGCTGATCATCATCAGCAGTTTTATCCAATAAAATTGATTACCACTCCTAATATTTCCTAGTTCTTCAGTGCATAATCCAACACGTCGTTCTAAATTTGTTCTTACTACTATGACGTTAAAGTTCAAAATCCAACACGCTGGGCAACTGTAGATTGGTAGAAGGCTATCGAATTTTTTTGGTTCTTTGACATGCCAGTTTTGTTGAAACTGAAGGAAATACCAAATATATGTCTGAAGCGAAAATAGTTTCTATTCAACAGATTGTTTTTAACAACTGATTTATATTCGATTGTATTTAGATACCTTTCTATGAGAATTAATAAATAAGTGGCATGGTAAATCTATACTAATATTATATAGCTGAAGTGTTCGTTTGCTTGAACGCTAATTTCAAGAAATACTTGTTCAATTTGTAAAATTCTTTCAGTGTTAGAAGGGCCATTTATCCAAGAAGGCTATAGACTATTATATCATCGCGCTAAGATCAATAGGAGCGGAGCAATGCAGGTAAAACCATGGGACACAGTTAGCAGGTAATAATATATCTTGTTACAAACATAAGTTGTACATACACTGTTATTTCCCAAAATTTCTCGTACCCTCTCTTCGTGTAGTCGGTTAAAGAGGTCGTCAATTTGATTGTCACATCACGCGAGAAGCCAAAAGTTAGAAATGTAGCCTAAATGTTACCATGTCCCCGAGGGCAGTACCGAAATATTAATCTTGGAAAAGTTATGGGAAAATAAAGTTATGGAGTTGGGAAGTTTGTGTCAGTGTGATTGTAACACGTATAAATTATTTGTATACTCGTGATTTGGGGTTTTTATAGTTTGCTGTAGTTGTGGAGTTGGAGTTGTAGGAGTTTTATGGAGCGATATAGTTTATCATATTATATCGACATAGGTATAGTTACAATTTTACAAATATATATAGGTACATAATATTTGCTCTTGTATATTCATTCTCCTTGCTGATTTAAATCTTAATTTATTACTTAGGTTCTTTAATAGATTAGTGCTGCATTCCATGCTTTGTAAATGAAGTATGTTAGATGTTTTCATTTTCGTCTTAATAAAAGTGTCATAACAGTAATCTTCACTAGTGATGAGTCCAGTATTATAGAGATTTTTAATCATTATAAAAAATCTCTATATTTCAAGACTCATCTCTTTGGATAATGGAAAAATGTTAGCCCATAGATAAGAGTAATCCAGCTTGTTTTACTTTTTATCCAACCCGGATGAAAAATGCTTCAAGTTCAAAATTGAAACTGAAATAAAAAATTAGCTTAAACAAAGGCTGTTTGAAGCATTTCCAATTAAAATTATGTTTCTCAAAGCCTTCAGAATTTGTAGTTTTGACCACCCGTTAACTTTGTCGTTAATTACTTTGATTGTGCAAGTATCAACTTAATTAATTCTGATAAAAAGCCTTTAATTATGTTTAACAGATGAAGTGACTTTGTAATTAGTAGAATTGTTAAGTTGGTAGTTTGTAGGAACGAAAAGTTTGTCAAAGGTTATTGAAATGCCTGGATTTAGTGAGGCTATTGGGTTTAATTAATCAGTTTTGGAATGATATTTTTACAATTGATAAGTATATTTATAGTTACACTGCCCACATCGGCAACAACCACAGTGTTCTACCTTACTTACCTATCATTTAGGGGTATGGAAAATAGATGTGACAGACACAATACACAAAATTTCACGTAAGTTTATCTACAAACACCGCGACACGGGAGTTTTATATATATAGAGAAGAAGATTATACATTTATTTTCTAAAGTTATACCTATTTGATTATTAATGGTTTTCCTCTGTCTGTGTTCCTAATTTCGTTTAGATGCAATCATCCGTTTTTGTGTGAAAGCGTAACATACATCCATACTCCATTCCTTTCGCGTTTATTAGTACTTAGTAACTAAAATTAATAAAAAACAAAACTACCCCCTTCAAAATAAACATTCATTACATTCCAAACAAATAGAAAAAGGATCAAAGGCAACTTAATGGTCAAAGCAAACTCATTAAACGATCAACTTCTCATAAATTTAAACAACACTATCCTGAAGGTACTTTGTGGTAATAAATATTCAAGGGATTTTGACCCTTAGAACTAAGGGACGAAAGATGATAATCGCGTGTCAGTTGAAGAGGCTTAAATAAATATAAAGTTTGCGCCAAACTATGTTACATGGTACCGATACTAGCTGAACTGCTAAGTGTAATCGCGTAGAAAAGTGGATTGGAAAGTATTTAATTAATTATTTTGTAACAATTTAATTTGGACGCTTTGAATATTTAAGTGGGTGTAGATAATGGAATTTGTTCGTTGTTAGACTTCAGTGGAATTTATTGTATGTTATAATTGATTAGATATATAAAGGATATTCTAGGATTAATGTCGAAATTTATAAATTATTGATCTTGTATAAATTTATAAAGAAGAGAAAAAATTCGATCACGAGGCGGGACTCGAACCTTAACTTGTAATGGTGCAAGTTCGAACGTTGCATAAATACCAAAGAATAAATAAATGTGACTGTATCGTATACAAAACAGTCATATTTTATGCAAACGAACCAGTCAAGCTCAATTTAAAGTTACCAAGTAAAGCGAAACGTGGACGCGGAAAGTTTAAAAAATATCCTCTTTAATAAAGAAAAACACTTCAAACGTTCTCGTTGAAGTGTTTTTCTTTATTTAATAGGTACGGAAGTCTGTGGAACCTGCCACTTTCGAGTGGTTAGAAAACAAACTGATGGAAATGAAACCAGTTTTATCGAAGACTGATTTATTTATTTTCAGTGATGAGACTTTGCATTAGTGTAATTAGCTAAAACGTTCAAATACTCGAACTTGTATTTATATTTTTATACTTTATAGTATACTAGCTGTGCCGAACATCTACAAATAAAAAAATAGCTAATGTTTAACCGTCTTTAAATGTTTTCATTCGTTTGGTTCCCAGAACATTTGTATTTGTAATGTTAGTGTCGAATGGCTCTATATGATAATGAAGCATGGTACGGAAACCTTCATTCACTAATGGTGATGACACCATCAATCTTTATTTATTTACACTGCATAAGGTTTCAGACGAATCCAGTCCAAATTCACTTTTACATTTATGAAATGGATTCACATTACGAACGCTTAATTATCTTCACAAAGAAATAGTTCGCTAACGTCAATTATAACAATCCTAAGGGGATCCTCACGAGACAAACGTAAGACCCGTACGAATCGAGCAAGTTTCATAAAGTTAAAAACTTCCCACGTCTCTCGCATACGAAAGCGATACATTAACTTGTGTAGGGAACTTTTTCTTAAACTCTTAGTTATTCAAAACATGACGTCTGCAAAAAAGTTCGTTCCCGGCAAGGCTTTGAAGTTCTAACCGTCTAAAAGATTCCGAATTTGAATTGTATATTTCTGTATTGTGTTTTCTTTAATCCCTCAACGATGAGGGACTTTTTGCAATCATTTTT
>CAJQZM010020994.1:0-13401 GCA_907164665.1 Colias nastes | reverse complement strand
CCCCCCCGCACCGCCGCGCCTCACCCCCCCGCGCCCGGTGGAGTGCCTCAAGTCTCCAATCGAAGCGAGCCCATCGAAGGAATTCTTTCTAATAGTTTAACTGTAGTTGAAGGAATTGGATTTAGCTTTTGGCTGGTTTTAATGTTTGTTTGGATGGTTGTATGATTATTGTTAAGTTGGTTGTAATGTGAATTTTTGTCTTGTTGTGGTAGAGCTGAAGAAGAATTTAGATGTTTTACAATTTTACTTATTAAATTATGTGTTTATTATAAAATTAAAGTTAAAACTATGCAAAAACATGCAGAATTACTACAAATCTGACACAAATCGAAATCGTAGGTCTCGGAAAGTTTAACCATAAAAGTTATTGCAAAAGATTTCATCTTTAGATGATAGTTAAGCCTGATATGTTGTGTAGGTACTCGTAGACCGTACTGCTACCGAAAATTCTGTAGTACCTAATCTGTGCAAATAAAGATTTATATTTTATTTTTACGTGCATTAAGTTATATACCATACTTATTATAAACGTAATTTCCAGGAGCAAATATCTATATCATAATTTAGAAATGCTACGGCAATCGTAGAATAACGACGACCGCTACCTACAAAATTATTTCACCTCTCTAGTTTTTGAAATACTTTCATCATTATCAGCGTAAAAAATATATGGTATATAAAGTTATTTACAATCTAGTTGATTATACAGCTCGCCAACAAGCGCCCCTTGAATATCAAATGATATCACTATGCTGACTCGACGCTCGTGAAATTCCCTTACATGTTGATTTTTATATTATGTGCTTGGTTAGAGAAGTGGGTTGTATATGAATATTTTGTGTGTATTTTGTTGCTGCCGTAAGGAAAATGAAAAATATTAAGAAACCTAGCATTTTTATGTGCATGTTTAATAGTCAGTTTTAATCAAAAATAATAATTATACATTCAATATATGGTTTGAAGTGTCTCTATCAGCAAGTTGTGAAATGATCTTACGTCTTTTTCTTATACCTAGCTTAGGTATCTATATATATCAGCGATTCGTTTATTTTTTTTGGATTCGAAAATACGCTGATTAGCAAATCGATTACTATAATATACTTCACTGATGCATATTTTCTATTGGATAGAGCATTTAAATACGGTCTTATTCAACAAATAATAATTCGATTCAGTGCTCGAAGTACTGCTTCTTTCTAAATAAACGTAAAAATATGACAAGCGGCCATTTTGTAACATGCGTAGAGTCGTCCAATTTTTTAATAAATCGTTACCCCAAGACGCACAGACCCTGGGGTTTAACTCAATCATTCCATTGATTGGCAATTTGCCCTCCCGAATGTGAGGCACGCAATTTTATACGAATCAAGTGATTGCCGCGAGCGTTGCTGATGATTTTCATTTCGCACACACATCACTTTTGCGTTTATTTACGCACGAATGGAGCAATTCGGTATGATTATGGGTTTATATAAATGTAACGGAATGAGGAAGGTTTTGCTGATTTTGTGACATATAAATGGAATCTTATGTGCCTGACATTTTTTATCTTCACAGTAGGTACATATTTTTTGTGCAAATACGCCTAAGAACTAGGTGAATAAGTACAAAATAAACAATATAAAATGCCTATTTCTTGAATGAATGTTTCATAAGTCATATAAATAAAAGCTGAACAAGTTTATAAAAGTCTTCTTACATTGTATTTAACCCGAACTTTTGAACACTTTACAGTGAATCTACTTGTCACAGACAGGCAAATACGTATCGTGAATAAAATGCGTTTTACATTAATGCGTTATAGGTAGTGTAGAGTCATTTCATTTATAATGTAGAGAACACATTATTTAGTAGTGATTCAGATATTAAAAGAAGATTACGTTTTTAATCTTATATAACTTTTGGCAGTCCAGTGACTAGGTACCTCAGTTATATTAAAGATCGTAACCAAGAGTAACAAGAAGCAAACAATAGTTCGAACAGTCATTTAATAATGCCTTTTATTAAAAATATTAATAAAAATAACAATAACCCATAATAATTCGTAAAGCAGCTGCTTATTTCTAATTATGTACACAATGCATGTCAGGCCGTCACTTATCAAATTATTCCTTATCACATTGGTGGCATGTAAATAGGGCGGAGTTTGTTTGTTTGGCCCCTCGGTAACACGAAACGAGTAAACAGTGAGATCGGACCGATAAACGTGTCAAATTATTTTATTGTTACTTTATTATGATTTGTTAGTGGATACATTTTTAATGTTGTATATTTTTGAAACTTTTTGTTATTTGTTTGAGGAATTGGAAATAATACAGAGGTAGGCAACAATGGTGAAGGTGTATTATTTTAATAATGATGTGAAAAATGTTAAAACATGGAATGTTAATGTACTTATATAGGAAATATCAAAATCGGTATCAAATGTAGGTAGTTCAATTAATTTGAAAAAGCTAGCAGGCTATATATATTATTATGCTTATTTGATTATATTATTATTGTAATATGTTTAAGAAATAATTCGTTTATGTTTTCTATTATATTTAACAAAAATAAATATCACCAATCCATTAAAAATATAACTAAGAAAAGTTCAGTATATCTGTGCACGGAGCAGATGCATCACACATCTGTTTCACTCATCACTTTTTCATACTAAACCTTTACCAGGGCTTGAGCCTTTTCTTTTGGTTCTACGTTTATGGTTTAGCCAATACAATACAGCATGCAGGGTCATTTAAAAGAAAACATTGTAAATATGTACTAATAATAGAGTTGCTAAAATTAGCTTTTATAACGAGTTGTATAGTAGTCCTTATATTTACAGACTTAATCGAGAATCTTCAGACGTTTCCTTAAATTTATTTATAAGTATCCTCTCCTTTCACGGTTTCACCTCCGTCAATTTTTTATCGGTTTATGTTGTTAGGTTGTTTTTATAAATTTTTACGAACTTCAAAAGAAAAATCCTTATATTTTTTACATGATCTACAACATAGCCGAGTTTTATTGGTATTCGTACAATATCCTATTTTGTAGGAGGGATATAGTTTGCTGTTTGTCCTATGTGTAATATAGGTTTCCTTTTAATTGTAATATACTTTCATTTACATTACAAATAATACGTGACTTGAATATATTATGAAAAGTATAAAAAAAAAAAAATATTTCCTGTTTGACAAAACTCTTGTATATGATCTATACAAATACTCTATTATAAATAATGTTGTTTAAGGTTTTTAATGCAACAGTCGTTCTCCTTCATATCGTACTGACGACAAAATAAAGTTTATGTCTCCGAAACTGTACTGAAATGTATTCTAAAATACAAATATAACAAGAACTGAAAGAAACTATATTAAAATATGATTAGGTAACGCGTCTATTTTCACGTGAAAAGAGTAAATTTATATACCAACACGTTCGTAATGTACAATTTGCTTGCCATAGGTACATTAAGGACAACAATACCACAAACATCGTCCTATTCCATAGTCACGTAAACCTTTACATACCTTCTACTAAAATTCTATACAACACAATATGCTTACATGCTGAACATCTGGTGCTATAAGTAATGGCTGATTAACAATAGCTCTGACAAGCCCTTCGGGATCACAATACCGAGTGACAGTTTTACATATTATATCTATTATACTTCACAATTATTCACACTTTTAATTTCATAGTCACGTCTTTCAAAGCTTTTGTAATATCATCCAATATTCGTATATTTAAATTAATAGAACTTTTGACAAAAGAAAACGTTTAGAATAACAAATATGATCACTTGATAGTGTGTGTTGAAGTGGGTGTTTGGTATTGTTGTTTACTTTACATGGTTCTAACACTTATTAATTAATTATGTTAGTGTTTTCATAATTCATAAAAATGCTGTAAGCTTTTGGATTGACATTAAAGGAGAATTAAATTATTACAAACAAATTTATATTATCAGATGACTAAATGAATGATGATAATAAACATCTTGTGAAAATCGAAAATTGTGTCGACACCCGTTCGTTATAAGAATATTTGTTATACAGGGTGTCCCACTGTTGGTATACTAAGCTCAAAGGAGGTTATAGTTTTGCACACGCTGAGTACGTAAAAAAATACTTATAAAATTCCAGACGCATTTTTTTTTTCAAATAGATGAATTCTTAAAACTCTAGGTACCTATATGTACACCCATATCAAGCAACCCGCCCAACTTTGCCACCAGCACGTGAGCTATCGTTTAAGATTATGTTTTCATAGACTAAATGCTCACATTAGAGAAGCAGTATATGCCGGCTGCGCGAAGCTAGAGAAGAAAACATGGATTTTCAGGAAAAATTTAGCAAAAAATTACAAGTCCCTTCGCGCTTAGTATACCAATAGTGGGACACCCTGTATAAAACTAAAATAATACTTTAATATTGAATTAAACAATTATGTTATTTATAAAAAGAGTACGCAAACGTCATGAAAACGTCCCGGCTACAACTTGACCTACGGGGCTACGAATGTGCTACGAAAGGTCTACGGCCTACGCAATACAATGTATTTGATAAATGGTTAAAAACTGATATTCATTTTTTTTATTCTTTTATAAGAATGATGTGATGAAATTGAAAAAACATTATCTTGAATTAAACGTTAAAAAACCTGTAATTATAGCATTGGAATCTAATTCATTAAATTTCTTTCATTCAAAAAAACGGTTTGCACAACTTCAAGTATTTCAAAGACAATCAAGTAAAAAGGAGCCACATACACCAAAAACTGTTTATAGTAATTCAATACTCGCAAACATCGATAAAGGATTCATTGAAATCGGATCACGATCGATTAATCGGAAGGAGAGACATCGAGACAACACGCAGGAAATGACTGTCAATACGTCTTTTTCATTTGTTTTGTGGTTTGTAGTTTTGTTTATATTATCGGATTTCGTTGTTTTTATTATAGGTAAAAGAAGACAATCTTATGGTATGACACGCGCTTTGGTTTTAAAAGGATGTTTGAGTGTTAAATGATTGAGATGTTGTATTGACAGTCGCCCTTTGTGATGTTGAATTAACAAACAAGGGAATTAAAATAAAATAGAAAAATAAAGTAGAGCTAAAACGCTTCAAATGTTTATTTGAACGAATTGTGGAAAGGGAATAAGAAATTGCCTAGGTAGTAGGAGCTCGTAGGATTGGTTAACGTATGTAGGTATCTACCTATAAAAAAATACTTGGTAAGACCTATCTTGGCTTCTTTTACCGAGAGAAAAACTTTTTACATACCTACTGCGAAATTTCAAGAAAAGATTTTATAGTTACCTACCAATTTTGATTAGAGTTATTCCTGTTAATTAAACCAGGTGTGTTTGGCTGTCTTCGATTAATTTGAAGTAAGTAGGTAACTATTCTTATAATAAGATAATCATTTCTATAAATATAATTGGCGTAAACATCAGGAGCAGGTGCGGCACTAAAAGTGCAACTCATACTTGGCATTGTGGTCACAATAGATCTTTTGTGTACTCTGTGTCCGTCCGTCAATAGCCCACTGTCAAAATATCCGACACTTTTATAGGATTAGTGTCGAAATGGACAATGTTTTTGTGCTATCCTACTTGATAATGTGACAATTTATTTCAATTTGAAGTGTGTGAAATTAATTTGTGTTGTTGCGATTTATTTCTTGGTATTGCAGCGACTATTTTGTAGTTTTTGTTCAATTTAATGTAAATTATAAAATGGTATTGAATGGTTGGTACAAAAATGATCCTTAATTTATTTTTAGATATTAATAAGAGACATATTAGTAGGTAAATAGGTATAACACAAAAAAACGATGTGCCTATCAAACAAAACAGCAAAAAAATAGATTTAAGTAAGTTCAATAGTCACTTTATTCTCCATACTTATTACTTATGAAACCTGGAGGAAAATAGCACTATCTGTAGGTCTGTCTCTGACAGGTTTGAGTGCGTTTTGCGACCCGTTTTGTAGATTTATGTTGAAGTATGCTTGGCCAAAATGGAAGTTGTTTTCTTAAAAGTAGGTAACAATTGCAACAAAGACATTCACCGAATTTTATAATTATTCAGTTACGGCAGTCATAATATCAGTAAGATTATAATATCTTCAGTGAGTACCTATCTTTAAATTGTTGACTATTTTTTTTAAGTTACTTTACAAGTGAAGTTTAGCCAATAGGTATGTACCAACTTACTAATTATTTACACATATTTCAATTACTAGAAGTTTTTATTAACATGTTATTTTAATTCGTAACCCTGCATGATCGTCCAAAATTGGAAGGTAGGTAAGGGTAAGAAAATAAAGTATTACCTATATATAGGTAGGTATATATTTTATTTTCCACAATCCAAACGTACATTAAACTACAGACCAGCGAAAAGTAATCAACAAATGAGTCCTCTAATCCTTTTAACAAGCTTTCACGTTTCACCCCTGATTTGATTACCCAGCCCGCCATTTGTAAAATCACCCTTCTGGATTTCGTTCCCGTTCTACGAAATATATTAAGGAACAAGAAATGAAATGTACTTGAGCATAATTTTGAAATGATGACGCGATCTGATTGGCGGGTGTCGGAGTGACGGCGCGCGCTGATTGGTGGATGGAAAAACGCGCGCTTTTGTGCACCGCAATTTATTCACCACTATTAGTTATGGTCGAGTGCGTTCGCTAGGGATGGCGGGCTGTCGATGGCTTGTCGATATTTTTTCTTGAGATGTCAGTTTCGTATAAATTGTTATGGTGAAGTATGATGCAAATTGATAATTGTTGGGATCAATGTTAAAAAAAAAAATAATAAGTTTTTTAAAATAGTACAAACATGGATCTCGTTTGATTTTAGCAGAAAAGAAACTTGAAAGTAAAAAATTTGACGTATGCTAATTGTTAACACATCATATTTTATCAGAATTTGCCAGAATATAGTTGATGAGTTAAAAAAATACAAATAAGTATTTAATATGATTATTTTATCCATTTGATTTATTAATTCAAGTAAATATTAAATTACATTATTTAAATAAATAAGTATTAGAGAGTGCACACTGAGTTTAGTTTTACACATTGTATCAAACATAACCACTAAAAATACTTCTACATTACGAATGTGATCAACAGCATCATGATTTAAAAATAGATCCTGAAACAAAAAAATGAATGTCGATAATTCGTACATCACTAAAGTTGTTTACTATTATCGAAGTATAATGGGACCAGTGGCAGTTGGCAGTTACGTCTCAATCATCCCACCTTTTACTTACGCGGAAGCGAGACAGGCATACCTCAACACCACATATCGGTGCGAGATGGACAACACATTCAGAATCATTGTGCTTTCGCGTAGCCAACTTACGATTTTGAAAAATGAACTCTATTAGTAAAGTTTTAAGTTGATTTTTGAGCGTAGCTCGTTTGCTATTTCGCTGACAATTTAGCATGTATGTTTTCTTTAGATATGAATGCAAATAGTAATGGCGCATTTTTATTCGGAATGTTTATATAGAGGAGTGCTCCGGGCGATATGAAAACTGGTAAATATGGACGCCATTTTGTGGCGGGTACCGTCAGCAGAAGGGGTTTATACCGGAGAGATTTGGAGTTGTATAGTGTGAGGGAGTTAACAGTAGTGGAATTATACAAATATTACTAGAGAACATTTTAGTTTTGTAAATAATTATTTATTGTAATCAAGAAACTGTGTGATACTCTCGGGAGATTCACCTCATCAACAGTATTATTTATTTTTAGAATAAATTTATGAATTCATAATTAAATAGGTAGGTACCTACGACGTACGTGATGTGTTGACTTAAAACTAGCAGCTCATCCGGTTTCACCTGCTTGAATCGGAGTGAAAATATAGCCTATATAAGTCACCCCTGAACAGTGTAGCTTCCTGTCAGCGAAAGAATTTTCATGATCGGATCAGTGCTTTCGAAGATTACCTCCTACAAACATACAAATTTAGATACCTCTTTGTTACTGGTGTTACAATTTACATGTACCTAAGTGTAGATACAGCGTTTTATAAGTGCTAAGGTTAGGTTAGTAGAGGGATAAAATACTTATTTTTAGCCCTCTCCACATCATCTCATTTTTGGTAAAACTCATGTTTATAAACATACCATTAATATAGCTAAACGATACGTAAGTAATTCGCCTTCAAGTACCTAAACTTTAGCAGGCCATAAGTTTATGATAATTACAAGGTACCTATCGTTTGCATTTTACCCCTAGTTTAAATAAATTACTATCAAATAGGAATACATTTGAATAATATTAATATCCATAATAGGTTTATAGGTACAACATAGTAAAATAAATTTTGTAATTTTAATTCAAACATGATAGGTAGGTAACCTGAAATAGGTTTCCTGATGTGAAAGCGTTTGTTCTATTTATCTACATATACTTAGAATATAGGTAATATTAACTGCTCATGAATAGGTATACAACTATTCGATTTGTTGTAATTTCAATAGGTAATATAAATGCACAAATGTTTTCAATCTAACTATCATTTAGTCCTAAGAACCTATATAATATCTGTACATTTAATTAAATACTTTATTAATTGCATTTTATTGCAGATAACGTGTTTAAGAAAATATATTTATAATCTCTACCTACTTATGCAGATTATTTTGAAACTGCACACAATTTTCATTCATTAAACTCTCAATTGATTTATATTTGAATTAGTTAACTGCCTACACTGAAGATAATTTGCATATACTGTCCATACGATGCAGAATATTAATTAAGATTGTCCCTCGATTTTTCATAATGCCTACAGGTAGGTATTCCTAAATTGTCTAAGCGCACTCTATGTAGGTACCTAAGCATATAAAGTGGTTTAAATATTTCAAATCCATTTCACTGATTGATTTTATAATTATTTGTTAATCGCAATCGAAAAAACTATCTGATCATGCATACTTATAGATTTTTGCATTTGAGAATTTAATGTAGCATACACTTATGTGAAGAAGTGGCTAAGCTTGTAACGAAACATAAAACATTAGCAATTCTATTGGTAGGTATAGGTAAGTATCCTACTAATATTATTAATGCGAAAGTTTGTGAGGATGGATGCACATACCTACAATATACATCTATCTTTACAAACTTTCGTTTACAATAAAACGAATACAAATTTTAATTAGGTAATAAAACACATTAGGTACCTAAACGTATTATTTCATTTGTATTCAGTATTAATATTAATGACTTTAATATTATAAAGATACCTAGATACTGAACTTAAAACACAAAATAAATAGATATTTCGACTCAATAGACAAATATTTATCGGTATATTTTAATTAAATAGGTACGACTATCTTTGTGGCTTGTGCATTGTGCATTATGTTAAAAAAAATGGAGAATAGATTTCAGGGAACAATTGCACGTAAAATGTGCAGAAAATATTGAATACTATACGTTCGATAATAAACTTACATAGGAAATAGAAAATGCTACAAGAACTAAACCTGTACCTAACTATATATTTTATCTAAGCTTTGAAATTACAATTAGTAAGTAACATAAACATATTTCTCTGGAGTGGAAAGTTTTTGGGAGTTGGGACTGTTTCAATTTCTACCATCCCTTTATCATTACTGAGATTATATCCTTAGGTAGGTACTAACGTGTATTATATATTCGAAAGTGTGTTTGTTTCTGCGATTATATGCTATGATTTTTATGTCTGAAGATAATAAGGAAGAAGGAATGAAGGTTTTATTTATTGAAATATTTATGAGGATAGGGTTTAGCATCTACAATGCTGCTTATATATTTTATAACTTATGTTAAATAATAAATGGATTGATTCTTGCAATATCTTCAGCCCACATTCCTATGTTACCAATGCGGGTACAGGCCATAATCCACCACGCTGGCCAAGTGGGTTGGCAGATGTCACATATCTTCGAACTTTTGATTCTTGAACATCCCGGTTTCCTCACGATGTTTTCCTTCACCGTTTTTAGCAGTGGTGATGTTATTGACATGCGTAGATAAAAAAAACACGATTTATAATCCTGCAAGTTCTGCGAATTCTTTCAGTCAGTGCTATTTATATTGTAAAAGTAAAGTATACAATATTACCTTTGAAATTCCGTTAACACTCAATAAATTTAACTGATTGTAATTGGAACAATTGAAACAAAATAGAACATTTTACTTAGTAGGGATAAGTTTGTTTTCTTATATCTCGGTGTAGAGCTACTAGATCCAATAAAAAGATTTAATGTTGGTTATGTGGTGAATTAGATGTAATATGTACGTGTATGTGTAAAAAATCTTAACTAATTAAAAATCTTAATACATAACAAAATTAATTTACACCGAGTGGGACTGATTTATAGTACCTATTACAATCAGACTGACCATATAAGTAAGAACCTACCATGTGTACCAATCTCGGGAACTACTGGTCCGATTTGAAAAAATTCTTTCATTGTTAGATAGCCCATGTTATCAGGCTATAGTCTATATTATATATCATCTAAGACCAACAGGAGCGGAGCATTGCGGGTAAAACCACGGAGCACAGCTAGTCATGTAGATAAAACAATGCTGTATTATGGATATAAAAGGTATATAATAGTGTTATTACAGCTCGTATTAATATTGTTACATGGCGCGTGCAGCCGCGGGACAAATGAGCGCAATTATACGCTAATGCTCATTACGGGACTGACACCGCCAATCGGTGCACAGGATGCTCCAATGTGGATTGAAAAAATCGTGAATCGCGCTAGCGAAATTTTTTTTGATGTTCCACAGGTACATTTTTTTGATAATTTATAGGTCTTCATTGTCTTCCGTATGTTGCAGAAATACTTCGATCCTTATAAGTATAGGAATAAGTACCTATTCCTACTTATAAGGATCGAACCTAGCAGTCGACTTAGGTACCTATACTTCGTTTATTATAAATAACATCAACAACTTTTATACAACAATTTATTTTTTATAGAGCATGGTTGTGTGGTTACAATTATATAAGGTATTAGGTAGGTAGATATGATTTCGAGAACGTGGCACGTTGATGATGGTAAAATAAGGTAAAATTTAAAGAAGGAAACTGTGCGCTAACATCAAATTAGAGAAACTGTTAATTTTATGGCTACATTAAAATTGGCATTGTTTGGATTTCTGAGTTAGGTATGTTAGGGGATGGACGCATGATGATTTATTCGACAAATTCATCACTTGCAACGCAGACTCTTAACACTGTTTTACTCTTTCGGTAAAAATAGGATTATTAGAAACTGGTTGTCTGTAGAGGTTTGTAGAGATGCTGTAGCTGGATAAAATTATTGGGATTGGGTTTTAGAACTACTAAACAGGCGTTGTTTGCTTCATCTTATATTTATTAGGACCTTTATAATTACTTATAAGAAAAGATCCTCTGCAATCTATTTGATAATAATGAAACTTTGGTGGAAAGTATCAGTTGTTTGGCTTTTTCTGTGTTTCTTAATTCATAAGATTACCTTAAAGACTTGAGATTCACTTAAACTATTGAGATAATGAGACCTACAAAACACTTTTTCTGTTTGTGTCCAATATTCAAGCAAAAAAGTATGACCCTACATAATCTATTCTTATAAGGGGTAAAATTGAAACATACCTGTGCGAATATAAATATTTAAGATTTAGATTTAAATAAGTGGAAATATTAAATATAAATTAAAATGTTAGCTAATGTAAAGTAAGTATTGTGTTTTTGATAGTGGATTTCCATCAAAAAGAAACAACAGAATATAGTTATATTTTTTCCCAACTGTTGAATTCTGAACACCCTGTATATAGGGCAGTGGTGACAAAACGCTCGTCAATACATTACAATATAGAATAATTCGTAGCGCGGCGGTCGAACGTCACGAACGTCACGCCTCGCCCGCGGCGCGCCCCAGGGCTACCTCGTTATCTGTTTTATACTGTTATTGTGAATTTTGACGTTATTACTTTTGGAACACCCCTTATTAGTGAACGGCAGAGCGTTAATTGCGTTACTTTAATTAGTGGGGCAATGGGAGTAATGACAAGGATAGGATACATTTTGCTAGTTAGAGATAAAGAAATTGATCGCCATGAAGCAGTTTCTACTTGTTTTTGTTTGTACTTGCTTAGTACCTATTTAATTTATAATAATTGTAATAATTTCTGTAGCAATGAAAGACTACTAAGCTCTATAGTCTATAGGTACGATTTAACGACCACCACATTAAGAAATCAAATTGGATATTATGTATAAGGATTTATTTATTTTAAGAGCTTGATTGCTGTCGGAGATGGTAGAGTTAAATAATATTAGCCTATATAGGTATTTCGTAATTTGAGTTAAGCTTGAGGGAATTTTTTTACAGTCATAAAGCGACGGATAGTAAGTAGATAATGACTACTGTAACATTAAAGATGGTTTGTATTTTGTTATCAAGTCATGGGTAACATTTTTTTAGAAGAGAAATACCTAAGCATACCTAGCATAAATGATTCATACATAGACATGATTAACTTATTTATAATTAGATAGAACTCCTGGATAAATATGGATTTGAATAGTAGGTACCTATTCGAAAATAGGACAGAATTTTGACGGCATTGCATTAAGTAGATATACCTATTATAAATGACATAGCTGGTATTATTCGGCAAATTTATATTATTTTGTATACATAGAACATTCCAGGTATACCTAGCCTAAAATATTTTCTACAGTTAATAATATTATTCCACTAAACGCCTGGGTCGGACCGGAATAAAAATACTCTACATTACTCTATAAAGACGTACCTACCTAGGTAGGTAACATTCTAACGCTGAAAAAAATTCAAGGTAGATAGTTTTTGAGATAAATCACAAACGAATATTTCTTGCTTCAATATAAAGCATAGATTAATATTAAATAAAACCTATCCATTTGGTGGCCCTGGCTAGATAGCAGTGTCAACTTATAACGAGTTTGGACAGCGCGCTAATGAGTGTCAATGCTCGCGGCCACTCACACCGACACTTGTATCGGTTGGAGATTATATTGGAATCGTAGCGTGAATGTACCGAAATGTGTCTTTGTAGTTTGATTTATATTAATTTATAGTTTGTGAGGGATGGTGCTTTTGAAGCTTTTTTACTTTAAAACTAATGTAAATATAGGTACTTACCTGATGAATTTTATGTCTCTGTATTAATGTTCCTAATTAATTTAGGTATGTGTGTTTATTTCTACACACATGGAATGCATTAAATAGGTATGTATTTAATCTCATCAGTTTAATTATCTGTTAACTATTAACTATTAAGGTTGGTATCATTCCTTCTTAAGCCTGATTCCCACGACATGTTTGCTTCACAAACCCGACCGCGCCAC
>CAJQZM010020992.1:0-28794 GCA_907164665.1 Colias nastes | reverse complement strand
CTCGCTACACATCCTCGCACATTATAGGTGGAAAAGCACCCTAATGGCTATATAATGTATTTGTTCTTTCCTTCTCTTGTCTGAATTTCTTTTTAACACGCTAGTGCTTAGCTTTTATTAGCTTCACCTGTATCATTGTATTTTTGTATGTATTTGTAACCGACTCCTTTAGACTCGATTTTGACCCACTTTCAACGTACAAATTTAACTCAAACATAGCAAAATCAAGGATCGGTAACAATACAATAATATCATGAGTTTAAGCGTGTTTATTATTACTTTTTGATACTATATTATTAGTTAATAATTATTAACAATGCTCTAAAAGGTGACGTCATGTACTACGTGTGCTATCTTAAAGCCAGAATCTGTGAGAATAAAACCAACCATAAAATAATAGGCATAAATCATATTCTGCTTTATCAAGTTACCGTTCGTTTACCCACCCATAAAAAACATTAGCCGAGGCACCAATTATTGTCTAGGTCACTCACCGTCTAACGTTTACGAATGAAATATATTACGATAATTGACAGGTTAGCTGTTTTTTATTAAAATTTACAACGTCATAAACTTAAAGTAATGTTCATTTGAAGACACAATAAAGCTTTTGAAAAAATATTAGCAATAAACGAAAATATTGACGCGTTTGCGAGTTCATTCTCGTAAAAGCTCGTAGTATTTGTACTAGAATTCTTTGTGTTTTATTTTGAGAGTTAAATTTTATTTACAGGTTTCTGAATAAGATCAAGCATATGAAACATTGCAAAAGTGCTCGAATGGTGAAGGATAACATCGTCGAAACCGACATGTCGAACAATCAAAAGTTCGACGACATGTAACATCCGCCGACCCACACTTGGCCAGCGTAGTGGATTATGGCCGCCTGTATATTGATAGCATAGGAGGCTCGTGTCCCAACAGTGGGAACGTATAAGGGCTGCTGATGGAGATGATGAAAAAATGCAAATGTTATTGATTATAATACTACAAACAAATTATACTTATAGTAATACTAGCTTTCCGGCCGCGGCTTCGTCCGCGTTTTCAAAGAAAAACCCCGTTCTTGTGGGATTTCCGGGATAAAACCTATCATAAGTGTTAATCCAAATTACCCTCTATGTGTGTGCCAATTTTTATTGTAAATGGTTCAGTAGTATTTGCTTGAAAGAGTAACAAACATCCATACATACATAATCACAAAGTTTCGCATTTATTATTATTAACTAGCTGCTCTGCTCTGCGGCTCCGCTCCTGTTGGTCTTAGCGTGATGATATATAGCCTATAGCCTTCCTCGATACATGGGCTATCTAACACCGAAAGAATTTTTCAAATCGGACCAGTAGTTCCTGAGATCAGCGCGTTCAAACAAACAAACAAACAAACAAACTCTTCGGCTTTATAATAGTAGTATAGATAGGATAATATCTACCTACTATATTCTTTAGTATTTGATCACCAACATAAAAGCCAATCCTATATACACCAAAGATTAACAAAGAATATACAATAGCGAAATTGTTCACTTAAAAAAGACCCAAAAATACTACACCGAAATTCTGAACAGCAATAATTAAAACTGAAGCCGTTGCCTAATTTAACTTCAACGCTCACTTTTCCTACATTCTCGGGAAAAGTGGATGCAACACTGAATTATATATTATGTAATCCCGCCAGCTTCCCAAATAAGCCAGCAGTGTTGCTATTTTAAAATTCGCTTTCAACTTCCCGATAAAATGGATTACACACCTCCGAAATACGTTTTGTCAAATGCACCTGATTTTTGCGTCCATTTGATTCTATTTCAAACTGAATTGTTATAAATATGGCCGATATTTTTTTACATTCTGAATTTTGATGATAAATAGAAAATACTACATGACTAATGCAGTTAGTATAACTATTAATAGCAACAGCAATATTCGACATCTGTAACACAAACATTTATTACGAAGATATTTATTTATTGTATGTTACCGGAATTAATTTATTTTATTTTCTTCTACTACTTACAACTTAAATATAAAGAAAATTATATGTACCACGATGTAGCACAATTGGTGGCCTTAACACATGCAGTGATCTCTGCCAGGCGACCACGGGAAGAAAAAATGAATCCTAACATCTTTCTTACTTTGGGCGTTATTGCAATTAAGATTAAAACTAACAACGAAAAAGAAACATTAATTAAGAAGTTTATTTTAATATCGACGCAATCAACATATTTATTTAATCTAGTTTCAAATCTAGGTACCAAAATATTTCCTGGATCTTATCAGGTTTAATGAGAAAACTTTCGGCTGTTTATTTAGAGCCTGTCTTGTAAGATTTGTTTTTGATTGATGTCTTTGTTAATGCTAGGATTTGGCACAAAACGGTATAAAACTTTTAGTACGGCTGACAGCTAAAAATACTAAAATTGTGTTGTCTTGTGTTTTATTTTACACGAGTATTATAGATTTTAACGGATTTTCAACGCCATTAATTATATTAAATTAATTGATATCTCCCGGCCCCGTGACAATGCTCGCTGCAAAGTGTGCGAAACGTCGGGTAATAGATAATAATATCTATACTAATATTATAAAGTATAAAATATTATAAATCACGGGAACTACTGGTCCGATTTGAAAAATTCTTTCGGTGTTAAATAGCCCATTTATCGAGGAAAGTTATAGGCTATATATCATCACGCTATGACTATCAAGAGTGGAGCCACGGGGGTGAAACCGCGCGGAGCAGCTAGTAATGAATAAATCGCATTTAAGGGTACTTTTCCACTAGGGTATCACTTCAAACGTGAAATAAAGCGATATGATTGTTTTTTTTACAAACACATCCCTCGCTACGCATCCTCGTACATCTCTGGTGAAAAACACAGCAAAAATCTCTTAAAATATTGAATTTATAAATACAAAAATTGTTTACACCTTGAATTATAAAACGAGCTTATATAAATAACATGTACAATCGCGTGCAGCGTAAACATTAGAAACGTAACGTGCAATTCCACTAAACTTGGGTTTAAAATTAGTTTTCAGCTATTTTAGATATAATCTACGTTTAAAGGTAATTTTTCGCGTCTTCGTACAGTCGCGTTGAGAATTATTTTCACGGTTTAATTTAAATAAAATATTAATTTATAGCGGTTAAGGCGTGAAGAAGAGTCAGACAGACAGACTATGTATACCAAATTTCATGAAAATCTGTTCAGCAGTTTTTTCGTGAAGGAGTAACAAACTTACGAACCAGTACAAACATGATGAGTTTAAACAAAAGTATAGATAATCCTGGATACGATATATTGACTTTATCTCTTGAAACAAGAAAATGATAAGTTTCTCAGTAACAATTAAAACCATATTAGTTGACTTAGGTTCATCTAGATTAAGTTGTGGGCTTTAGCCGGAAATGTGACTTAGCGCTTAGCAACAGGATAGAAGGAATTAAAAAAGATAAATACCTTCATTACTTTTATATAGCAGAGGTAACTTCTAAATATCAGTTTTATAGTTTTAAGAATTGTTTAAATATATAGTTTGATTTAATGTTTCAAGTCTAGAAAAAGTATTACTAATTGATAATTTTTCATTTATGTTCGTTTATTATTATGACTGAACAATAAAAGAAATACATTATTTATTTATTTTATTTATTTATACTTTATTTTACATATGTACCAGACAGAGAATAACAAGATACAATAATACATTATTTTTTATACAACAGTAAAAACGATCTGAATATGATTTTATTTTTACAAGTAAACATTAAAATAATATTATTTAATATTTGTTAATCACTTGTTAACACGACTGTACATCTGTTCAATTACAATTCAAACAATATACTGTGTTGTACCATTAACTAGACTAAATTGGAGTTATATTTATATCATGCTTCATTTACATGAAACAATTTTAGATGTTGCTGGAGGCTGTTAATTATAATACAATTATGTAAATTTGATTTATCTATATCTAAATCTAACTATACATGTATTTTTACATCTCTATTCTCTATAAAAAATAGAGTGTACCGAGCACACGTGTCAGAAGTGAAACTACTAACAAGATTCAAAGATACCAAAAAGGCGACGGCCTTACTCCATGACGTGATGGTATTGCCATGACGAGACCTTGAAATTTTACTCTCAACGCGCGCTTATTATTTTTTGTGCGTTGTCTTATCATACCTATGATTAGATAATGAATGAAAAATTATTATCTATTGTACCTACACCATATTGAATACAATAAAAAATAGTATGCCTTATCACTTAGTAGTGATCACTTCCAGACAACTAGGGCAGGAAACTTATAACAGATAAACAAGCAAGCGGCTAGTTTATAATATTATAATATTAATTATTTACATTTATAATAACTAGTCCAAGTCCAAAGTACAAAGTCCAAAGTCCTCTAGGCAATAAAGTGTAGTTACGATACAAGTTTTTCCGCAAAAAACAATGTTTCCAATACCGGAACTACGGGACAATATTAAAGCGCTGCTGGCGTTTTTATAATCAGTACACAAACTTGCTAAACTTAAAGATGAATATCTTAAACAAAGCGCTGAACATCAGCTGCATTTGAATGCAGCTAAGTTTCAGCCGCTTAACAAAGAAGACATACTGGCTCCATCCTTCACTGCTTGTATTAAGCGGCTTGTAAATTATAAAGCGCTTTAAGCGATGAGCGCGGTAAAAACGGTTATAGACGGCTTTTTGTTGGCATTGTGGTATAATATCTGATTAAGTTTATAGGTATTTTGGTACAGGTTATAATTTTATCTATACTAATATTATAAAGCTGAAGAGTTTGTTTGTTTGTTTGTTTGAACGCGCTGATCTCAGGAACTATACTGGTCCGATTTGAAAAATTCTATATATCATCACACTAAGACCAACAGGAGCGGAGCAATGCGGGTGAAACCGCGGGGCACAGCTAGTATAATATATAGGTATTAGACTAGAGATTACTGGAAAATTAAAAACGTAATGTTGCTAATCTTAATCGGAGGTTATTTAGATATTATCGTGTATCAGTATTCAGTATCATTGTTTATGTACAGTATAGACAATTTATAAAATTAAATATTACTTCCATAAAATTTAGTTGGCTTTATATTAGTGAAAAACATATTAAAATCGGTCCAGTACTTTTTGAGCTTATTCTATACAGACAAAAAAATAATCCTCTTTATAATATTAGTGTGCATTCTTTATTATTTTAAACAGACTAGTAGATCACGAATAATTAAAACCATGAAATTCCAGATATTTTCCTGTTTCTTTATTGGAAAACCGCACAGTTTTTACCCGCAGTGCTCCGCTCCTGTTCGACTTAGCGTGATGATAATATAATATAGTCATAAGTAACCTTTCTCGATAAATGGGCTATCTAACACCAAAAGAATTTTTCAAATCGGATCAGTAGTTCCTGAGATAAGCGCGTTCAAACAAACAAACTCTTCAGCTTTATAATATAAAGTATAGATATTTCGTGATGTAGACAATAATAGGTAATTAAAAGTCTTGTTAGAAGCCAATACTGCTTTTGGCTCGATGATAGTACATTAATATCAATTAATTAAAAATACGTTGAGTTGGCGATCGGCCAGCAAAGTTCAATAACCTTATTTCTACAAAAATATTTAGTTTGTGATAAAATTTTTAGTATAAGGAAAGAAACTTCTTCAATGTTGTGTAAGGCTTTTCTGAAATATTATAAGAATGCTTAATACAATGTTATTTTGATATTATGGGTACTAAATATTGTTTTAGGTGTTTGTTTGTAATATTATTATGAAAATTACTAGTTTTGTTTGTTTGTCTGTAAGTATGTCAATTCGTTCACACTGTCACATTTTAGATTTAAGTAAGATTATTATTAATTTAATTACCCGGCTCTACTTGCGTATTTTTTAAAGCTTTTCAAAGTTTGAAAATGATTCTAATTCCTAACGAAGACATATACAACATTAAAATCCGTTCAGCCGTCCTAGAGTTATAAGTTTTGTGACAAATACTATTTTCTTTTATAGACTCTACTTAAGTAATAATAAAGCACAATATGTAATGGTACAGAAAGCAGTTTTATCTATTGAACGATATATGCCAGACAATACAAAGAGAAAGCTGCACTCTAGCGATTCAACCCGGCTTCGCTCGTAGTAGAAATCTATCGGTGAAAGATTTTTTTAAATGGCTTCAGTTATTTAGTAGTCCTATTCCTACTAATATTATAAATGCGAAAGTTTGTGAGGATGTGTGTGTGTTTGTTACTCTTTCACGCAAATACTACTGAACCAATTACAATGAAATTTAGCACACATATAGAGGGTAACACATAGGATAGGTTTTATCCCGGAAATCCCACGGGAACGGGAACTATGCGGGTTTTCCTTTGAAAACGCGGGCGGAAATCTAGTTCCTTATATTAGCGTGTTCAAACCATCTCTTCACGTTATATTACTAATGTTCTTCAATTTTACATAATTAGTATAGTCTATACAATGTAACTTAGTGTACAATGCTCTAAATAGCCACAAATCAGTTTCAGGAATTGCATGATTGCGTTCCGGGTGAATTAATCGTGTAATGTTAACTCGGCTTATTTAATACGTCGCTTTATGATTGATTGCTGAGTTGAAATTGATGATGTTTATTAACATTTTGGAGATAGTAGTTATAATAGTTGTTTTTAGGGTTCCGTACCTCAAAAGGAAAAAACGGAACCCTTATAGGATCACTTTGTTGTCCGTCTGTCCGTCCGTCCGTCCGTCCGTCCGTCTGTCAAGACCCTTTTTCTCAGGAACGCGTGGAGTTATGAAGCTGAAATTTATATCAATTACTCAGGTCTACTGTCCCTTGAAGCTGTGAAAAAATCAAACTTCTAAGCCAACGCAATCAAAAGATACAGCCGTTTATGCCGCAAATTTTCGACACTTGCAAGGGAATCAAAACCTACAGGGTGCTTCCCGTGAACTCAGAATCTTGAAATTTGGTACGAAGCAACGTCTTATAGTATAGATAAAGGAAAAATTACGAAAACCATAAATTTTTAGTT
The DNA here is from genome assembly GCA_907164665.1 of Colias nastes. NCBI lineage: Eukaryota > Metazoa > Arthropoda > Insecta > Lepidoptera > Pieridae > Colias > Colias nastes. The sequence goes on along the minus strand of CAJQZM010020992.1, from coordinate 21,723 downwards.
ACATCACATAATATATATTTTTTTAATAATTTTAAACTTACTACCCATTTCCTCATAAACGCGTAGAGGTATTAAATTGAAATTCATACCAAATACTCAGGTCTATAATACCTTTAAGCTGTAATAAAATCAAACTTCTATGTCAACGCAATCAAAAGAAACAGCAATTTAAGCTGCATATTTTGAAACTCGCAAGTACTCGCAAGGGAATCAAAACCTAAAGGGTACTTCCAGTCGACCTAGAATCTTGAAATTTGGCATGAAGCAACGTTTTATAGCACACATAAAGGAAAAATTCCGAAAACCTTAAATTTTTAGTTACATTACAAAATATATATTTATTTTTTAATAAATATAAACTTATTACTTTTTTCCTCGTGAACGCGTGACTCGATTGTCGTAATGAACGAACTTTGTAAACCTTGCAGGTTTTTACGGAACCCTCGGTGCGCGAGTCCGACTCGCACTTGGCCGGTTTTTTGTAATGTTTAAGATAAGTGATTATAAATACAAAGTGGAGTGTGCTAAAATAAGGTGTTTGGAAAAATACTTGCAAAAATATTACCTAAAACATAATATGAAATAATTCTGAATTCAACTAATTTATTGCACAAAATACAAATGTTCATCAAGCAAGCTTTGGCTTCGCTCGGTTCAAACCAGAATTATGTACACAAAAATATATATTTTGGTGTGTGAATTTTCAAAATCTGTTTATTATTTTTGATTTCCTCTTTTTATTATTAGTATAGATTTAGATCTAAATATAGATAAGTCTAACAAAAAGAACTGAATAAAATGATCCTACGTGTCTAAATTAGCATATCTTGATCCACAATCCATTATGTACGCAAGACATGAGATAATACATAAACACTAAAGTACTAGAAGACTTTAGAAGCGTTATTTTTAGAATATCGGTTAATTATATTTGAATAGAATTTCACTTTACACGTTTCTGTCATCATTTTTGTAAATCTATTTATTATATAAAAATATTCTCATGTCAACTCAACTCCTCCGAAATGGCTTGACAGATTCTCATGAAATTTGTGTGCAAATTTAGGTTTGACAATCGAACAATATCTATTTTTCATAATACGAAAGAGAAAGGCAGAACAACGTTTGCCGGGAAAGCTACCTATAAAGGGATGATAGTTACCTTAATACTGACACAGAAACATAATCTTACTTTTTGCCTATCTATCGTATTTGAGAGCTTTTGTAGTACATACGAAAGAAACCGAGTTAGAAATGAGAAAAAAACCGACGAGACGCCTAGTGAATTGTTCTTCACGCAGCTCAAGGGTCATTGATATACCCCCACAGGATAGTCGTCTCTATCTCATTGTAATTAGGCATTGAATTGTTCGCACTAAATTTGTAATTATCACAAGACGTCTGGACGGGGGTTAAAGTTCTGATGGCGGCTATGGAATAGGTATTTTGGTTTTAAAAATATCACGATAGAAAAGTTATGGCTTCTGGCTATAAGTATTTTATTGATATTTATTAATAAAGGTTTGGTACTTTTTCTTTAGTGTAATAAAAGTAACCTCTATTCGTTTAAAATTTAAATAGTAATCGAAACAATAAACAAGCAATTTTTTTCATGCGTATTTTCAAATGTTAATGAATTGTTGTTTTGGTATTACGATGTAGGTTAATCGAATCCTTGTGTCGTCAAGCGAGAGAGGTGATAATGAGATTGTTTAAAGAATTAATAAAACATCAGCCTTACTTATAAAAACTGAGTGATCTTATGTTCAGTTTCATGATTTGCTGATCATGAATTTAAAGTCTGTTAACACATTTTAACATATATTTTATTGTATTTACCACTGATAATATTATACTATATTACGTAGTAGTATTACAGTCATTTTTATAATCTGTACGGAATTTATCCAGAAATTATGAAACCGACCACATTTTATCGAATTCAAGGTGCATATTTAGGCAATAAAACCAAAATTATAAACAAAGAAATTTAATAATATTAATTCTATCTTCACCACGTAGGTATCAGGATGGATTTTTGCGACTAGTTAGTAAGGGCGGGTACAAAACCGTTACACTATATTATTATATTTTAATAAATAATAAACAATGAACATAAGGTATTCTTGACTCTATATATTTTATCAAATTCCATACAATTCAACAACTTACACAGAGTCAACACTTAACTGTATAATTATTATATACAAACTATTTACAAAGCACGTTTAAAAAATAATTGAACATAATATCACAAATAGAATTGTACTGAGAAATGAATATAACAGTTTTACACTGACCTTAAAATACCTCAGGATAATCTCTTCACGTCTGAAACAAAAGGAACATGACTCTTTGTAGTTATATTATAACACTGTGCTCCGCAGTTTTACCCGCAGTGTTCAACTCTTGTTGGTCTTAGTGTGATAATATCTAGCCTATAGCATTCCTCGATAAATGGGCTATCTGAGACCGAAAGAATTTTTCAAATCGGACCAGTAGTTCCTGAGATTTCAAACAAACAAACTCGTCAGCTTTATAATATTAGTGAAGATAACAGCCAACAGGAATCGTTTGAATGTAGGCAAATTTACTAGCATTCAATATTGAACCGTTTTAGAAATTGGGGCAAAGCTAATTGGTAATTTTAACTGAAACAATAGAAAGACTATTAAGATTAATATTGAAAAGTTCTATCTTATTTATATGAAAAATATCAATTGCTGTTCGTAAGTCTCGCTAAAAATCGAGAACAGCTGGGTCGATTTTGATGATTTTGGTTTTGAAAATATGCTTGTCGTCTACGGAAGCTATAAAGGATGAGAAACATAAAAAGTATGAAGTAGAGATTGTAATGAGACTGTAGTACGATCAAAATAAGTATCTTATATGAAATCAAATGTATACAAATATGAAATCGAATGATTTATATTTTCAACGTTAACATTTTAACGGGTTTAAACCGCGATTTAAATCCGTTAAAAACTTCCTTAATATCCAGTTGTTGGTAGTGTCAATCAAATGTCGAAGTATCAATTATTATTAATGTTGCGGAAGCTAACGATAATTAATCAACGTCTGACTTGAGCAAAGTTTACGAAAATAATATTTGAAGCGATATTGAAATTTATTTTCGAGTTATTCTCGAAGATTCGAGAATGAATAAAGGATGAATTACAATGATTCGAAGGAGATCAGTCGTAAAGTGAGTTTCTTATGTAAGTAGTTAGTGTCCGTTGAAATTTATATTATGATAATTCAAAAATCAACCTTAAATCATAGAATATAATATTAAGGTCTACTTATTTTGTAGGACAAAGCCTTCTTATGAGGCTCTTAGTAGATAGTAGATATCATATTATCATATTATATTATTGTTTTGACGATTCAAAAGTGATTCTAGAAGAATTCTAATTGAATAAATGTTTGAGTTTGAGTTTGAAGAGGGCCCATAAAATATGAAGATTTAATTCCCTAACGTATGATCTGTCTTCACACATATTATAGTAAAAACTGCAGACAAATTGCTCTTCTTACACTGATTAAGTTGTACTTCCACCTAATAAATTACATCAAAAGTAACCCAAACATATAAGGTAGATAAACATTAAGGGTTTTACTGAGCATCTGCTAGCTAACACAGTAATCCCCTGCGTCACTCGTATACGTGGGGATTGTGACGTCACTCCACTGGCTTATATTGTGTGATCGGAACTGATGTTTAGCTGGAGTTTATATTATTATAATTATAATATCGATATCTTATAGTGATCACGTGTCGTTTTCTGTACACACCATGATCTATTTCATATACTTTAGGTGAAAAAATTACAGAGAAGTTTGAACCATAAGACATTTCTACTTTTTTCTTTTTTATTTTTTTGTTAAGCCTTATGGTGTGAAATAATTTACGATAATGTACAATTAGTTTCTGAGATACATTATTACATGGAAAACTTATGAAAATACGTTAGACGGAAGCTTTATCTTTACAATCATTACTCTGTTAAAAACCTTTTGTTTTATTTTATATTCATTATTTTTTCCAATATTATTGCATAATTTAATAATGGCATAAGTTACCTTGTCTATTCCTTCGTTGTTTCTCTTATGAATGGTAGAAGTATTCATTCGCATTTGAATAATAAAATCATTTAGCTGAAATAACGCAAGTTTCGTAATAATACCTTATTGTTAGAGCTAAAATACATACCTACAATTGCATTTATCGATACACCGATTATCTGTTATTGTGTGGCCATTACAGAATTATCAATTATGTGTGAATAACGTCTTCAAATTATTAGTAAGTGAATTATCACTGCATATGTGGATACTCCACAATTATTTTAATAACGCAAATTGAAGCATTCTTGTGAGTAGTAGTGTGTTTTAATTTTATTTTCTGAACTATGGAATACCTATTCCAATAAATGGAAAGATTTTAGATTTTTGTTATGATTCAAGCCTCAAAATTTATTTGAACGTTTTCTTTTTTCACCATTTAGATAATTACATTTTGAAAATTCTTTTTATTCCGTTTTTCCTAGAGGTTAGACAAGTGAAGGGATGATAATACATAAATATTTAATGGGTGTTTGTGGCTACGTCTACATTATTATTATTTTACTTATTTTATCGATTGTCAATTTGACTAGTATTTATGATTATTGAAAAATCTGAAGGAAGACTATGCAAATGTGATATGTAGTGTAAATAATATAAAAAGGGGTGCGGTTTTAGTACGGGATTCAGTGCTCTAAATCAATTAGTAGCTGTTACTCTGCTTTAATAGTAATGTGTTGTAATTGAAGTAACGCAATACATCAAACTCAAACATTTATTTATTCAATTAGACTTCTTCTAGAAGCATTTTTGAATCGTCATTACATATTTTTAACATTTACCACCGATGCGGAAAGCAGTATCTATGGAGAAGAACCGGCAAGAAACTCCATGCATCAAGTAATCAATAAGTGCAAGGTGGTTTTATTTATTCCTGAATCATCACTAGATACCGGATGGATGTTTTTTATAGCAGAAACAATTTAAACACACTTCACATGTTCAACATTCAAAAATTGTCGCAGTGCCATTGTCGCCTTTTCAATAAAAGAAACATTCGTTTTAATGGCAACACATAACCCTTATTGGAATGCGACAGCCTTAAAAGAACATCATGTGAACTGTAACAGTAATGAGGTTAATAGGCACTTTGTCGATTTCCCCTTTTCAGACGTGGTGACGAGTTTCTGGTGTAAGGTTTAAGCGACCAGCGATTTATAAATTACAAATATGTATCTTAAATATAAAACTATTAAGTAGGTAAAAATTGCGCACTATAGGTGACGATTTCCCCTTTTCAGACGTGGTGACGAGTTTCTGGTACAAGGTATAAGCGAGTAGCGATTCAGAAGTATAGCTACAAATAAATTTATTAAATAATTATATGTACGTACCTACATATGAAATATTTAAATAAGTAATTGGGTATATATATCATGTTATCTTGTGATAATGCTCTGTTAATTTTCCCTTTTCAGACACGTTGACAAGTTTGTGGTACAAGAAATGAGCGAGGAGCGATCCGGAAGAAAAACTAAAAACAAAATTAATGAGTAGAAGTAAAACCATCTTGACTATTCATGTCCACAATTATAATGTACCTACCCATAAATTGTATATTGTCTTGGAATTATGCTTCGTCGAGTATTCCTTTTGAAAGAAGGGTAAAATTACTAAGTACAAATTACATCTCCTAGTCACAACACGTATACTAATTTATGCTATGTCGTTTTCCTGATTCAGTCGTGAAAACAAGGTTGTAGTACAAGACATAAGTGATAGGCGGATTTGTATTGTTTTCTAATTATTATTAGTAGTATATGTATCAGTATCACCCTTTTAGGGCTTATATGTAGTACCAAAGATAAACTGTGGCTTCGGAATAATCGATATTTATCTATGAAAAAACGTGCTTTATACAAATTACATTTTGTTCTGCTCTTGTTGATTTCTCTTTTTCAGGCATGGTGTCCATTTTTTGGCATAAGGAATAAACAATCGATGATTTGGACATTTTCTTGTAATACATTTATACTTTGCCGATTCCTTTATTTTTTTAGAACAATCTTATTGAAGAAATTTTAAGTAAAACAAAATGAAATGGAACCACTTATATCAAGACGACTCAAATGTATAGAACATACACAACGCTTACGCTTGCAACTTAAGGCATATATTCCAAAGACTCAATTAGAATATAAGCGATTATTTCGACATAAGGAAATATCAGGCCAAGTTCATTAAAGGTTTCACTGAAGCCGCGTAAATTTGTCATTAATATTATTACACAAATTGTCTTTGATCCCAAATTTAGCCACAGTCACATGAAACATTAATTAATAAGGAAGTTTTTAAAGAAAAAAAAAATTGATCACATGGCGCGATTCGAACCCGTGTCTTTCGCCATACAGGGGCAACGCCTGACCACTAGGCCAACTGTGTTCTATTTTCATCTAGTCTTTTGATTTTATGAGCCATCCCATAAATTCCGACGGATGATCGATAAAGCACTTGAATGCTAAAATTAAATAAATTAAGTAGTTAAAATTGATAATCAAAGTTTCATAAATTTCCAGAGGATCGAGCAGCAGCAGGTACACGCAAGTATAGAAAGCGTTTGAAGTAAAGTGATGCGAAAAGTCTGTAAGAAAACCTTGGAAAAGTTCGCAGTTCGCGTTTTCCATAATTTTCAAACAAACGATTAATAAATTGTACCTACATAATGACTATGTAAAATATATATAATAATGGTAATTCTAACATAATATTTAATTAATTATACGAATAAGAATTATAAAAAAAAACTAATACGTGTTTATCTTTCATTAATTGAAACACCAAGTTTCATTCTAGGAATAAAAATTATGAAGAAATAATATCTTACAGAATAGAAATGCTTTATGAGTATAATAAATTATATTATAATGTTTTCATTCACATAGCAATTAAAAAAAATAACTATTGTTCCTAAGAATCAAACTAAGCAGGGGGCCTAGACAAATGGCAAAACGCTTGTCATCTATTCCATTCATTGCTTTTTGAACAATTTTACCAATTTTTGAGTGGACGGGAATTTTGGTCGTGGTCGTCGTCGTCTTTGGTAGTGTGAGCGGACCATTAGCAAAACGACGTAAGCTTATGTCAATTAGTAGGCATAGTAGATTATATTCTTTAGTTTGACATACAAGAAGAAAACTTTTGATCATGTTTTTATCGGCGGGTAAAACCGCGTGATACAGCTAGTACTAAATACAAGCTCACAACTTTCAAAGGGTAAATTCAGTATATTCCGCGAATATTATCTTTTTCTTATAACTTATCCATAATTTTGTTAGTTTAATGCTGTTTTAATTATCTTTGTATAAAATAAAACGTTGTTTGATTTCTTTTTTTCTCTTCCTTAATATCAACATTCAATGCTAATATTTAATAAAATGTATCATTATAATATTTCGTAAATATTAATTACATCTTGAACAAAATAAAACTTATCTATACTAATATTAAAAAGCTGATAAGCTTGTTTGTTTGTTTAAACGCGCAAATCTCAGGAAATAATGATTCGATTTGAAAAATTATTTCGGTGTTAGATAGCCCATTTATCAAGGCTTATATCACAGGCTTATATGCTATATTATAATCACGCTAAGACCAACAGGAGCCGAGCAATGCGGGTAAAACCGCGGGGCACAGCTTGTTTCTATAAAGGTGACTTCAATACCAAATAGGCAATCCAACGCAAAACTAGTGTAACAAAAACTATATTTCTTCCTATCGCAATAAAATACTAAGGAAAGCCATAAAAACGGGCTGAACACAATAAAATACATCAAAATTACACTAATAAACCGAACCGTGTTTAATAAAACCTAGAAATAACTAGACTTATAATCTAGACATGCAATAAAGCTAATTTACTTTTTTTTTTCTTTGAAAGCTCCTGCCATTTCAATTTGTTTTAGGTCTCACAATTTGAAGACGATTTTGATTTCTGTTCAAAATAATTAAAAGTAGAATTTTACCACATAGCTTTACCTAACTTTTTCCATATCATAATTAAAATAAAAATCCCAAATAAGTAACTAGTGAAACATGTGAATTGTGTGTTTCTTTAAAAAATCGACTATTTTATAATTCCATCAAGAGATAACAATACAAAGCATAAAAAACATATTTAGAAATTTTTAAAACAATCCTCCAAAAATATAAAAAAGCTTCAATATTATTCTATGAATGCTCTAAAAGCTAATATCATGAGAAGTTAATATCATTATAATACCTAATAGGTATAACTAGTGTTTAATATTCAGACCTTGATTTTAATAATGAGTTTAGTACCGTCTAATCTGTTTAAAGCGCTAGACTCATAATGCTTTTCATATTTTATAAAACACAATATATATATATATTATATTTTTTTTATTACTTGCTAGCTGTGCTCCGCGGTTTCACCCGCATTGCTCCGCTCCTGTCGGTCTTAGCGTGATGATAATATATAGCCAGCCTTTCTCGATAAATGGGCTATCTAAAACCGAAATAATTTTTCAAATCGGACCAGTAGTTCCTGAGATTAGCGCGTTCAAACAAAGAAACCCTTCAGGTTTAATAATATTAGTATATTATATTACAATATAAAAGCAATTAACCTTGCTTTACAAGTATAATATTTATATATTATTTTTAATCATTATTCAATTTATAAATACATAAATAATTATCTTACTAATTTATTTAGCAGTTCAAAATTAAAAGGAATTCTTGTTATATTTACAAAGTTTGTTTCAACTTTCAAGAACTGATTTGAATAAACAAATCTTAAAACATTAAGCTTTATTATTCCAAATAAGAAGGCATCGTAGAGTATAAAAACAAGTTCATATCATAGTTCAATTTTTAATTTTAGTCCATTGAAAAGTTACATTTGGGGTTGCATTTTTTAGAGGACGCAATTTTGTTTTTTTGATATGTAGGGGGGGTCAGTGTGAAGCTATCACCAAGTTTGTGGGGTCGCCACCCTTGTCCCACGGCCGCCATCTTGAAAATAGCGGTTGATATGGTTTTTACGATATATCTCTTAAACTATTTATTTGATAAAAAACATTTTTAACATTATTTGTTGCAAATTAAATTCTCTACAACTCTGGTCCAGTAACTTTTTGTCGTAGAACTATAAATAAAAAAGTTATAAGCGAAAATGTTCAGAAATTAGAGATATTTATATTTTTCAATAAAACTTTTTTTTAATAATTTTACGAAGAAATGATATCAGACCATTTTTGTAGATTGTTTTTCGAGGAACAACTTTTATATACAACATTTTGTCATTAAGTAAATAGCTAAGGTTTTACAGCGCTCCGAAGTGAGTACTAATTTTCAGTACTCTGATCTATACAGTATACTTATATTATGTTTGTAAATAATAATTTGTAATCAGTAATTGTTTTTTTTTGTTATTATAATATTTTTAATAATTAATTTTGCAATATTATTAATAATTAATTATTGAATCTTTTCCCCACCACCCAGGGGGTAGAGTCTGGAAGCGCGTTTTTTTTTACGTCGAAAAGCAGGGCTGAAATGTTCTGCAGAGTGCTTCTATTGTTCTGGAGTATGGGAAAAGAGCCAATAGCCAATATATGTATAGTTAAGAGTACTGAAAAATAGTACTCACTTCAGAGCGCTGTAAAACCTTAGTTATTGACGTAATGAAAAAATGTTGTACATAAAAGTTGTTCCCCGAAAAACAATCTACAAAAATGGTCTGATATCATTTCTTCGTAAAATTATATAAAAAGTTTTATTGAAAAATATAAATAGCTCTAATTTCTGAACATTTTCGCTTATAACTTTTTTATTTATAGTTCTACGACAAAAAGTTACTGTACCAAAGTTGTAGAGAATTTAATTTGCAACAAATAATGTTAACGATATTTTTTTATCAGATAAATAGTTTAAGAGATATATCGTAAAAACCATTTCAACCGCTATTTTCAAGATGGCGGCCGTGGGACAAGGGTGGCGACCCCACAAACTTGGTTTTAGCTTCACACTGACCCCCCCTACATATCAAAAAAACAAAATTGCGTCCTCTAAAAAACGCAAGTTTAGGCCTAAAAAATGTAACATTTCAATGGAATATTTAATTACTTGAACATTCTAGTCTTAATAGATTGCCAGTACTTACTCCATCCATTACATGCGGTTTTTAACATGTTTTTAATAAGGTTTTTAACTTCATCCGATATATTTTCACACGACATTTTTTTATCGATTAAACTATACCTATCAACTTTGAAGACAAAGCTGATATAGTTTCATAAAAAAACCTCAGATTTTTACGAATTTCTAAAAACCAATGATGTATTTTTAACGTGCTTTTATCAGCTTCACCTGTATTTTTGTATGAAACCAGTAGGAGTTCCTTAAGACTCGATTTTGTACACTTATCAATCGATCTGTGATAATACAATAATTTCATGAAATTAAGCCTGTTCTTTTTTAATTATAATATTGATTATTTAAGTTTATAATGTTATTTATTTTAATCAAGATAGAGCATTACGTTATTATACCAATATCTCCATCTTACATTAAGATTTCTAGTCATATCTCTAAAATATATCACTTACGTCTTACACAAACAATTTCTAATATATGTAAAATGTAGCGAATACTCATAACTTAAACATAAACAGGGTTAAAACGGATGAGGCTGTATGCCCTAAATACCACAACGTTATAGGGGTGTGACCTAGAACTGATTGTATGAATAATATATAATTATTGTTGCTGACTTTGTTCTAATGCTATCATGTTGAACAGTTTTATTCACATTGTTATGTTCATACAAGGTGTAAAGTTAATTATGTTCATACAAAAAAAATTAGTGAATAAATTGCATTATTTTCATATGCTATGTAACATTACAATACAATCCAGTTCTTAAGGTGCATATTTTTATATTTGAAGAATTAATTTTACATTGAATTTATTAAAAAAATGTTTTATAGTTACTGCTTAAGATTTACACAGTCGATATCTAAATAAAAAAATGTAGCATTTATTGTATAAAGTGCCCTGGTTCGATTCTCAACCTAAAAAGCTTTTTTTTCAATAATGTATGTATGTAGTTTGCCTTACTAAAATTGTATATTATATTTTACAGTAGACTATCACTATTAAGCTACAACATGCTTCAAGATGTTAAATTTGATATTTTTGGTTTTATGCCATTCAAATGCTTTATAAATAATTTTTCTATTCTTTATAAATTTATACGCTTAAAGATGGTTTAAATGTCGCAACCTGTCTAATGTCTTTAGACACGTAGTCCTGACGACGTCTACGTGTCCTAGAACGAAATGGTTATAAGTAAACCTAACTACATATTCCAGTCAAGATTATCAGTAAAACCCAAGTTAAGTCTGTATCTCTATAATAGTCTGATGACGATAGCCTAAACCGTCCAATATTATGAAAATTTCCTGAATCAGGGACTAAAAACAAACAAGGGTCCCAACATTACTCTATATCCCAGTAAAACAATAATATCTTCTATAATATAAAAATGAATCGGAAAGTGTGTTGGTACGCACATAACTCGAGAACGGCTGAATCGATTTCGTTAATTCTTTTTTCATTTTTTACTTTGAAGTACGAGGATTGTTCTTATGGAGGGAACGTAAACATGTACCACGGGCGAAGCCGCGGCGGACTGCTAGTACCTATAATATAAAAATTTATCGCAAAATGTGTTGTTAAGCGCATAAGTCGAGAACGGCTGAACCGATTTCGTTAATCCTTTTTTTATAATATTCCTTGAAGTACGAGGATGTTTTTTATGGAGAAAACCTAAACATGTACCACGGGTGAAGCCGGGGCGGACCGCTATAAGTTTATATATTCTAATGTTAAAATGTTAAAGTATAATAGATAGTTAAATAAATAAATTACTTATTATAATATTGACTACAGAATTTATTCTTCAAATAAACACGAACATGAGTTACTAAACCTTATTTAGTACCCAAATCTTAAAAATATATATTACAAGCAAAAATTTGAACTCTTTAATATGGGTATTTTTATTTACAAAATACTTCGGGTACGGTCTAATTAAAATATTGTTTAAAGGAAATTGGTATCTTGTTAAAAAAATAAGGGTTAAATTTAAAGGTTGTATGTAAATTAAAAAAAAAAAATATGTGGAGTAAGATTTATCGTATTCACGGGCGATTTAAGAGAATGGATTTAAAAAACAATATATTTTTTACTTTATAAAACCTGGCGTTTCATGCAAATTGCAGCGAGCATGGCTTTGGAACATATTATGTATTACAATCACAATATCAAAATGTTTATTATTCACACAGTTTAACTTTTATGTGAAAAGATTTTTAAATAATATATAGGTAGTTGTCATGTAATCACATTTGAAAAAAAAGCTACTGTTGTAAATTCGAAACTGCTAAATAAACGGCTGGATTGATTGTAATGAATTTTAGCCTTGTTAATAAATCGAGAAAAACAGATGTAATAAAGGTTGAAGATTATTAAGCTATTGCATAGCTTCTATCGCGGGCCTTGAGCGCGGGGACCGAATCGAGAAATTCCGTAACGAAAAAACCTCACGCTCCCCACTCCGACGGGCTCGGAGGTGTGGCTTGAAGGCATGCTATGCAATAGCTCTACCGCGGCAGTCCCCGAGTGCCACACGTCTTTTTTTTTATAATCTCTGCCCCGCTGTTATACCCGCAGTGCTCCGATCCTGTTGATCTAAGCGTGATGATATTATAGCCTTCCTCGATAAATGGGCTATCTAACACCGAAAGAATTTTGCAAATCGAACCAGTAGTTCTTGAGATTAGCGCGTTCAAACAAACAAAGTCTTCAGCTTTGTAGCATATTTATATAGATATAATCATACGTAGTGAATAAAAGCTTAAGAAATGTTAACCTCAAGTGGCACTCCAGTAAACAATACCGCATTTTATACGCTGCAATTTAATTTCATCCATATGTTGGATTTTATATCAAATGCCGCGGTCATAACTCGCGCTGAGTGCTTATTTCACGGCTGCGAACTTTCTCAAAAGATAAAAAGAATTCATTTCGTGCAATATTAAAGAATATTAGAATAGTTTGTTACGTGAACGAGTTTAATATAATTTTTATATGGGTTTTATGGTGAAACATTTAGTAGAACGACACTTTTGTGACCCTTTAGATATAAGCGTAGTTCTTTGTCCTCTGGAAGAATATGGAGCAAATGTTTAATAATATTATAAGTGCGATAACTCTTTCTGTTTGTTACTTTCACACTTAAACTACTGAATCGATTTTGATGAAATTTGGGCGACGATACAAAGAGAAGATAAACCTAGTTTCATATTATGATATAAAATTTATATTTAACTAAGTATTTAACATTGTATTTTTGATAATTAGGGACTTTTCTAGACACTGACTTGATTCTCATCGTCGCATCGTCGTTTCATCAAACCCAGGGTTTTTATACTTACGACAATTTACTTTATAGCCTCCATCTTTGTGATTAGATCAGAATTTAAAGTAAAATTTATTTCGATTCCACCGATCTATTCTAGATCGTATCTACTATGCATCTAAGGGCCAAATTTACGACTGGATTTCATTTTATTTTTTTTTATTTTTTATTTTATTTTATTTCCAACACAAACACATATAACAATAATATAGGTACAATACTTATTTAACTTAAAACCTTAATGACTAATTGTTATTGCAATAACATGTGTTGACTACTAGACTATAAATTACGATCGCTTACACATAAATAAAGAGTTATTAATATACTAATTAATAGATAATAGGTAATTTAAAAAGGGAAATGGTATAAAAACTACAAGAGACAAATTTTTAATCAATTGAAGGACTTGCGACAGTATAGTAAGGTTATCAAATAGGCATTTCCGAAATCTAATAGGATTATATAAATTATGGTCAATGAAGGTTTCTTTAACACTCTTTGAGTTAAATGACATTTGTCATTTTAACTGATAAAAAAAGGTTACCTTGTTAGTTTAGTGGTTAAAGTTGAAATTCATAAATTTCAGTCACCATTGAGTTTTTCCACCGCCTCCTTGGTACAGTGGTTGACGCGTGAGCATAGAACCGAGGGGTCCTGGGTTCGATTCCCGATGGAGACGAAGAAAAAAAAATGTCTCGGTCTGGAAGGACACAGAAGGCTGATCACCTACTTGTCCCTAAAGAAAATCGATCGGTAAAACAGATGTATGCATAATGCATCTGCCCCTTACCCCAATTGGGGACATGGGACTTCACTTATTGAGTTTTTCAGTCAATTTTTTTTTTCGTAGACTTTATGACACTCCGAATCGGTAGTAGTTTTAAAAAATGACTCATAAAAATTTACATGAATACAATGTTTTGCATTTAAGTTGGAACAAAGGGTGGTATATTAGTTAAAAGAAGAGTTAAAAAAATGTTATTGCAATTTTTCGAATTCAAATGCCAGTCGACATTTTGAAGATTGGAAGTCTATGCTTCAGAGAATACATCAAGTTGTCAAACCTGCGCGTGAACTTTCAAAAATCGTTCTAACTATTTCGGAGAAAATCTAGATCAACATCATCATTATCAGCCTACATTTGTCCACTGCTGGACATAGGCCTCAGTCATGGCACGCCACTGAGCCCGGTCGTTCGCTCGTTGCCGCCAGTTGTCAAATCTAGATCGAACAGGCAGAAATCAGAACAGACAAAAACCGTACCTTAGTTATGCAATTAATACGCTCTGCTCTTTTACGCATATCCAATTGGTTTAATGCTAATAATTTACTATTAAATACAAAAAAAACAAATTGTGTAGAATTTATCCTCCCAAATGTAAAAAAGGTGAAAAGGAATATTATTTTAAACGGGGAGGTATTATACCCTGTGGAATCGACTGTTTTTCTTGGTTTGACATTAGATGAGAAGCTTCAATGGGGGGCCCATGTTACCACCACCGCTGCTAAGCTCAGCTCAGCTGCATATGCAGTTAGAAGAATAAGGCATCTCACCGATGAAGAAACGGCTAGATTGGTTTACTTTAGCTACTTTCATAGCATAATGTCCTATGGAATTCTGCTATGGGGCAGGGCTGCAGATATAGAAACTATATTTATATTACAGAAAAGAGCCATACGCTCTATATATAATTTGCGTGCTCGAGACTCACTAAGAGATCTCTTTAAGAATACTGGTATCCTTACTGTACCGTCGCAGTATATATTTAATAATATTTTATATGTACACAATAACGCTTACTTACACACAAAAGTAGGAGATACACATTGTTATGACACAAGAAACAGAAATAAAATTGAAATGCCATTATTCCGGCTAGCTAAAGTTAAAAATTCATTTATGGGCCAAGGTATACGCTTTTACAACAGAATTCCTCATAATATTAAAGAGTTTAGTAGCTCTAAATTTAAAACTTATATAAAAAATGTACTTGTCCAGAGAGCCTATTACAGTATTATGGAATATATGGAAGATAAAAACCCATGGAGGGTTGTCGCGTAAAAACCACAGGACAGTTCTTTGGCATATTATGATAATATATTATGATATTACATATTTAATTTGTAAAATTGTAAATCTGACATGATTAAAAAGAGCAACTATGGAGTTTCTTGCCGATTCTTCTCCGTAGATACTGCTTTCCGAATCGGTGGTAAATGTTAAAAATATATGTACTTAATGACGTTTCAAAAGTGCTTCTAGAAGAAGTCTAATTGAATAAATAAATGTTTGAGTTTTGAGTTTGAGTTTGAATATTAGGTGTTATACTATTGGAAAACTGCACTCTTAGTTCTTCGTACTTCCGACTAATATTATAAATGCGAAAGTTTATATGTTGAAAACTGCTGAACCGCTTTTGATGAAATTTGGCACACACATAGGAGATATCTCGAATAAACACGTATTATGATAGTTTTTATCCCGAAAATCCCACGTGAACGGGAACAATGCAGGTTTTCCTTTGATGACGCGGGCGAAGCTGCGGGCATAAAGCTAGTAACAAAATAAAACTTAGCTTATTCACTCTCTATAACACACACACACACACACTTCCATGCATAATTTACGACTGAACAAACACACACATGCACAAAGTACACACCAAAATTACCCAAGCAAAGATATCACTACAGGTTAAATAAAACAATGAGGGAAAGTTGCGGGAGAAGCTATTATAGAAATGAATGTTCCCGAAACCGCGAACCGGGAAGTTTGAGCGAGGTTCCCTGTAAATCTTGCGAATGCCTTATTACAGAACGTACAACTTAATATATTGCCTATATTTTAACTATATGCATGTTAACGTGCCGCCTCTCTACGGCGAACTGGTTTTGAAATATAATTTTGAGGGTACTTGAGAAATATTGTTGATAGGATAATGTTATATTGAATTTTCAAATTATTATATTCAAAATTCTGAATAAAATATTTGATTGTATTTGCTTAAAACAATAATATGAAGGTCTATATTATATTTTGTAATATATGTATAACCCGTTACTCTCCTCGTATAATCACGTTAGAAGTATAAGCCTTTATGATTTCTGCTAGACTTCGTAATTTTATAGTTTGCCGGATTTCTTGTTTTTTTAAGCTTTTGTATTCACATCATTTTAAAATTTTATTTGAATTTGAAATACTATTTACAAAAAACAACATTCTTATAGAATACTCATTTAAAAGTTACAAAACTAGTTGCAAATACAAAATTCGTATTACATAACCCGCACTTATTACCGTATTCAACGTTTAGCCACACCTTGTGTATTTATGCCTTACCTGTGTAACGCAATTCCTTTATTCATTATGTTGTGAAGTATGCATTTATTTGCAAACTGAATATAAATTATGGAAGTATTTTACTTTATAGCATAGGAAAATTTTCTTATATGGTTATGTAGTGTCTCTAATGATTAATTGCAATTTATGGAGTGCTAAGAACGACACTGGTCAACAACAAAAATGTGAGATTACAGCTTCATATTATACGGATGCGAAATATTATACTGATGCGATTTTCAAACTCGACAATTACATAGACCAATAAAATCACAGTTCCCGTTTGATATAATTAAAAATTACTTAACTTTACTAAACTTACTCATTAAAATAAAATAAGCTTATGTCTGTTTTAGATTCAAACTAATTTATATAAAGGGTAAGAAGCAGTATCTATTAAAACATTGATTAGAAAGTTTATAACTTACAAGCCTAATGTGTAGCCTTAAGCCTAATTCTAAATAAGAAAACATTCCTACATAACAAGTACATCAACATGTACTTAAGCATATTTACTTAGACATATTTATAAAGCCTAAGTTGTATAATGAAAGTGAGGAACTTTGATCTCCAACGTAGAAGGAGGCCGTAAATTTTCTTGCAACTTTGGGCATTACGGAGGGCCTCTTTTACGTAAATATTAAAAATTATATATTATCGCCCGAAGTATTTTATGAGATATCACTTTTCTTCAGACCCTCTTTAAAATATTTATTTTAGATTCCATAAATTATGGGCATACTTTTTTAAAGTGAAACTTTTATTACATCGTCTCAAACTTTTTGGTCTGTGTAGCGCATGTCGCGTGACGGTCGAACCGTACGATAATTATCGTACAAATACGATAATTTTGTGCCTAAGTTTCACTTTTACCGTGGTTTCATAAAACCACACAACATTTTTATTAAATGTTACGTTTCTCTTACCTCTTTTATTTTGGTATATGCTATCACATTAATTGTCATAATTAAATTAATTTATACTATTTTAACTTTATTTTAATCGCATTATTCAATTAAAATTTTTAATATTACTTATTTATACTACTTAATATTTATCTATTTTGACTCGTAATGGTAATGATACCCCCTGTGGATACCCCGTATTCCGAATGTTTTCAAACTAGTGCTAGCTTTTGCTCCTTTCAACATTAGAACTATGTAAGACTATTCACTAATTTTCTTATCTTATACCATTCTTACTTTATGAGAATGAAAATCAAACATTACAAGGAGAATATTTTTATTATACATACATGCCTATGATAAATGTATAGATGTTTATTTTAACGAACCTAATCATTTTATCTTTCCAAAGGGCCACAAACGTTTTAAAGGCTACGAGATTTCGTAGCGCAAGTAGCACTTGTAGCGGTGCGTCATAAACCCGTAGCAGTGCTACGCGACACGTTTACAAATGTACGAGCCAACTCAGCGAGGTTTTAGTGGAATAAGGATTTAGGTCGATACGTCCAGTGTGGTTAGGCTTTGAGTTATAGACTATTTGGTGTATAAAGGAGAGGATTTTCGCATATTTTCTATATAGGACAATTGTTTTATGTTAGTGTTGTTAGTTGTTGTTAATGTTAGTTATTGTTTTGTGTAGTTATAACGATTAACTGATACCACTATTTGAATGGATATGTTATGTTATAGAGTCGTTTGCTTTTGCAGGAACATTGCCCTGTAAGCAAATTACGTCGCCCATAGACATCACAGGCCGTACAGAGATTATGCGTTGCCTAATGGAAAAAGTATGTTGTTGATAAAAAAGAACGTGTGTGCTGAGCACACGTGTCAGAAGTGTAACTTCTTTAGCAAGATTTAATAAAACATTTTGTCGCCTTACTTTATGACGTGACAGCATAGCAATAGCCATGACGCGACCTTGAAATTTTACTCTCAACGCGCCTAAAGAAGTTTCACTTCAAAATCTTACTCCTTGTTTCATATGCCAAGTTCTAATAACGTCTAAATGGCAATATTAAATACCTAAAATGCACATTTAACTTTATTGAAGAGTTTCAAAGTGAATAACTAATTGCAGATGTTACTTAGTACTACAGTGACCTAAAAACCTCTTTTCAGTGTAAGTACATAAGACTCTATATAACTGTCCATAGTAACACACCAATTTATTAAGCCTTTGTGGAGTAGTCCATTTTCGGTTGGCAAAAGCAACGGTACCGTCTATTCAGTATGTTGTACATAACATACAAGATGCCTTATGAATAGTTGACAATTTAAATATTATTAGTGTGAACAACTTTTGAACAACTATTTTAGTTGAAAAATCATCCATCGAAACTTTAAACAGTAGGCTGTGATTTAACGGTATAAATTGTAAAGTTGGTAAATATTGTAAAGCTAAACTTTGTTTTACATTTAAGCTTTTAATTTATTTTACATATATTAATACTATTAAATATAAAGTGTAAGTCCGATCTTAATAAGTAATCAATATAAAAACTCTTCTCATGTATATGGGTCTCGAATGGAGCAGAGGCGAGTGATAAGAATAATTATCCAATCAATTTAATATTAAACATTAGTATAAAAATATAAAATTACTTACTCAAACATTTAGTCTCTCTCTCTCATCGGATACTAGTAAAATAATAATACATATTACATCAGAAATACACTTAAACATTATTATTTAAACAGTATACGTAATAATGTTTTTATATGTCATTGTGAGTGATCAAAATCACTCCCTAGAGTGTAATATCAAAGGTCACTGACCTCCACATCAAAATAATACCCTAAACTTTTTCTCTATAAACTAAATAATTGAATATTTAACTAGTTCTAATTTACTGTTGTTTCGTTAAAGCTACGTACGCTATACCATTTCACTTGTCTGACAACGTTTTTATTTTGTCCAGTCACGAACGCAGTAATATATACCTTTTTATGTACTTTATTGCTGAATAAAACTTTATGCTTTTATCACTTGAATGTGTTATATAGTTATATAACATTTTGTATATGACGTCATCAATAATGTGTGGTTCTAATGTGTCGTGTAATGTCTATGTCGTTCATCACCATCATCATAATCAGCTCAAGTTCCCACTGCTGGGTTACAGGCCTCCTATGAGGGTACAGGCCATAATCCACCACGCTGTCAAGTGCGGGCAGATATCACATGTCATCGAACTTTTGATTCTTCTACATGTCGGTTTCCTCACGATGTTTTCCTACACCGTTCGAGCAGTGGTGCAGTACCTAGTGGTTTATGATGTAGTTTTAGTTTAATAAAAACTGTTTATATTTATACCCACTTTAAAATAATTAAGCTATTGCATAGCTTCTATCGCGGGCCTTGAGCGCGGGGACCGAATCCAGAAATTTAGTAACGAAAAACCTCACGCTCCCCACTCCGACGGGCGCGGAGGTGTGGCTTGAAGGCATAGCATGCAATAGCTTTACCGCGGCAGTCCCCGAGTGCCACACGTCTTTTTTATTTATCTATTTCTATAGATCCTGTTTACTACTAAATACCTTGAGTCAGATTCTAATACAGATTGTTTTACATACCACTAATTACTGCTATGCGAATGCCTAGCGGCGACAGGTTTCACGTTACATACTATTCCGCCAACAATGTATTTGTGTTAGTACTATACCTTAATAATTGAAATTAATAATTAAGTAAATATCTAAAATTATATTTTATACTTGAGGGTTAAAACATAGATATTATTATTGTTCAGAACTTATTCTAAGCTTTCTTTGTTGACCGATTTTATATAAATTCTATGAATTGCCGGTTTATTTCTGCCGGATATGTTCTGTTTAGCTTAATTATTGGTAGTTAAAATAATGAATAACGAATAAAAGAAACTGATTTTAAATAGGCTATCTGATTTTAATAGACTAGCTATATAATTAAGTGGTGGTTAGTAAATCGTTTCCAAATATACAAAATTATGACGTCATCATCAACGTCATCACCCCATTTATGTTCCCACTGAAAGATCACAGACCTCCTATGACGATTCATTCCATAAACAACCACACTGTTCAACTCCTAGTTAGTAGATGTAACATTTTAAAATGTTTTTTTTTTGTATCTAAAACATGTCTGTTTCAAAACATTATTATCTCCATTAACACAGAAATTATCGGAACATTGTATTGATAAATTGGAAAGCTTTTTGCAAAACTAATCTAGGCTCGACCCTGAAGTTCTTATGAATGTTTTTGTATTAATTCAGGGACCCAAATCACAGAGCTACAATTGATCTAATTTACTTTACAAATAAGAATATATGAGATATTTTGTGAATTTAAGAGAAGTAGATTTTTATTCCACAATAAAAAAAAGTTAATCAAAATATAACAGCATGGTTTTGATTATTTTTATAATACCAAATTTATATTAATCTATGTTGTAATTTCAAAAAATACGTAAATATTTATGTAATTTATATGTCTTTTACTATAGGATTAACCTAGCAACTAAAATAAAAAATATAATTCGAATGACTGGTTGGCTTGGTTGGTAGTGGCCCTAACTTCCAAGCCGTGGGTTCGAGTCCCACCCGGGACAAATATTTGTGTGATGAACAATTATGTTTGCTCTGTGTCTGGGTGTCATTTATCTATATAAGTATTTATTTAAAATTATATGTGTATGTTAGCGCGTTTAATTTAACGATAAAATTATATTTTAAAAGTAAATCAATTGATTAACTTAATTAATTATTTTAATAATAATCAATTGAATAAAAGTATTAACAATCATTTAATTATCAAGTAATAATAATATTTCATGTCGTATTCAAAATAACGATCAAAACAAC